>JACKQL020000189.1:0-64738 GCA_018296165.2 Termitomyces sp. T153 | reverse complement strand
CATGCAAGACTCCAACCATCATGCAGAACTATAGTGGTCCATGCACAAACAGGAAAGATATAAAAGCAGGGGGATTTTTGAATGGAAAGCCAAGCAATTACTTGCCATGGCTCAGCCATCCCCAGGGAGCAGATTGCTTAGCCTTATGAGCAAATAGTTGTTTTGGGTTTTTAGTTTTAAATATTACTTTTTGAACCCATTCAATAGTGCAAGAACCATCTCAACCTTGCAAATAAATGATATTAAAAATATATAATACATTACTTCTGTTCTATGTGAAGTTGTGTGTAACTGAGCCTCCGAACCCCTGTGAAAACAAAGTTTGATCTGTTGATCTAATCATTGATGGCATCAAGCATACATTTTCCATCAACACCATTGGAGGGAATTTCCTCTGTTTATGAAATGACACATCTGCATAAGTAATTCTTTTTTTTGTCTCAATACATTTCACTCATGCATATCAAGACAAATCCCTACTTGTCTGTAAATTTGTGTTGCCCCTAATTGGGATATCCTGTAATCTTTCTCTTCAGTGTGATCTGTTCTGTTTTGCTCCTTGACTTTGCTTATCTTTGCTTTTGTTCACACAACTCACCATTTTGAATGAACCATCTAAGAGGGTGAGTGACCTCATAATAATGAGCATCTTGCATGTGTCTCCCTTGAGTAGTACCACCACAAAAAATACTTCCACTTCAACAATGTCACCAATTCTGAATGCTTTGGGCTGCATCTGTTCTTGCCTTCTTTATATTATAAGTCTTTGTTTTGCTTGTTAAACCATGTAATAAAGTACTCACACATTGCTTTGATCTGTTAATTCAGTCCATTTGATATAGTTCATGAAGTTATCCTCTGTTCAAATGTATCCTGCTTTTGACATGGTTTCAAGAACTCCTCTTGGGTCCATGAACTTGTCAAATGGTATGTGTTTCTCTCCTATCAATGGATCTTCCATTGATGTAAAGTATTGGTTTGCTATGTTGATCATATCCTCCTTGTTGTCTGGACACTTCCATTCCTCCAGTTCACCATCTCCAAAGCAGCTGTCAACTATTTCATTGATGACTTATCTGAGAAGATCTACAAACAAGATTGTTTCTTGAATATCTAGCTCTGTTTCCAGAGGGTGAGTACACCAGCCAGTGTACACTGTCTTATTGACCATGCATTGAGTTCCAAGTTTGTTGTTTTAGAATCTTGTTTGAAGTATTCCAGATGACATACAGTTATGTGGATAGTAATGCAATCAAAGCACTGTCAAACAGTATTTGTGAAACAGGATGTACATTCCATCCAAGCACATGTTGATGTGTTCACTTTGCCTACAGAAACAATATGTGCTTCTTGTGGATGTTGCTTGATCAGAATGTTTTCCTTTGTAAGAGCTCCTCCTTTGATTGTATTTGATATTTCTTCAGTCAACTCTATATAGATGTTGCACAAGTGGAAACTCAAGTGCCACAAAAGGGAGATCAGCATCAATATGGAGGGAATGTACCAATAACAGGTATGCCTTAATTCTCTTGGGCTGGACTCTTGGGCTGAGGCTTGCCATCCAAACAGGACTGCTGGCTGAAAGGCTGGGAGGATGGAGCTGTCAGGGTTGTAGAGGCCATTGAGCTGGATGTGGAGGATGAGCTGGCACTGGCCTGTTGAGTATGTACATCTGCTACTGACAGCAAGTCCATGCCAAAGGTAGAAAGTGATGGTCTTGGGGTGATGATGGTTCTGCTTGTACCACCAAGCTGGAGGCACAAACATGCAGGAATAAGCAAAACAAAAAGCAGCATCAGCAATCAAATTGTCAGTGGAAGAAAGCCACTCAGAAGAAACAGAAAAGTCAAAATGGCAAGCCAGGGCTATCATATGCTTCACAAGTTTCATGGTTTGGCCAGATCAGATTGTCTTGTCATGAATTGCATTGAAGATGGCCTTGTTGTCAATGTGGAAAACAATGTAACAGCCTTTGTAATGCTTCCATTATGAGTTGTACAGCTTACAATTCACACCTCATAAGCATTTGATTGATTTTGTCTACAAAGTATGAAGTAAGGTGCTGCCTTATGTAATTACAATATGAGTATATAAAGGTAGTGTCATGTGATGCTACCTAATAATAATAGATAACTAAATAAATATCATATGATTATGTTACTGAGGGGTAACAGGCACTCCATTACATACCCCCCTTTTGAGTCTGTCAACAGGCTCACAGAAAAATGAAAGTACTAAGGGGGTGGGATATGGCATTCCACTCAAAAGTTGCACTGGAATTCAATCACAAATCCTTACATTAGAGCAGTGGTAGGATCAAATGATCCTACTCAATAAGATGGACATAGTTCCATCCCAGCATACTGTCCAACTGTGCTAAGGGACAGGGTGGGTACTCAGTGAGCCTGCATTCATTTTTTCACTTGTAGATGGTGAACTCCTATAGAAGTTCATCCAGCCTGTTCATCCATCTTCAAGGCTGCTGCTTTCTTGTTGCTCACAATGTCTACCCAGTGTTCTGATACAGTATTAGCTATATCAATGGAGCCACTCAATCCAGCCTTAGGAATGGCTGAGGTAGCAACATTAGTCACTATAGCTGTGTCTGAGGGGCTAGGAACAACTTGTGGAGTCATCTCTGGGGAGACATTTGGTATAGTCCAGTTTTATGAACTCCTCTGTAGGTGCATCCTAACAGAGCTTGTAACAGTGTCAGTAGTGGCTGAGGCCACTAACAAAGAGGGCCCCTCCTCAGTTGAAGCTGCACTTGGTGGAGGGATCACAGAAAATGGCTCCTCCACTTCTGCAAAGGAGGCTCTCACCACCTTTGCAGGTTGATATAAGAGGTGAATGAAGATACCTGCCTCATTATAATGCAGCCATTTCTATGTGTTGAGTGGGGAGTGGCCATGGCTCTCATGGAGGCTGCAGGAGGACTTGGAAGCACTCCTGATTGTCAGCAGTAGGAGCATACCACCCATCATACCCTGCTAAAGCAGGGGGCACACTTATGATCTGGGCTTGAGAATGGCATTCATTATCTGCATGAACAGTTCTGTGTGTAGTGTGCTCTCAGACCAGTAGTGATTGAGAAAGCATATACTATAGGTGTACACATAATTCACCCATGCAGGAAGCATGCAGTTTGCCAGGAGGTGATGTATCACCTCTGTCTCACTCAGATTATTACCTTGCATAGGCAACACTTGCAGCCTATGTAGAGTGAAGGTATAAGGAGTAAAAGGAGTAAACTCCCCTACATAAGCATAGTAGTTGTCAACTGTGTCTCAATAGAAATGACGTTGAGCAGCCACTATTGCAAACAGCCTCATATAGGCCATTCATGCATGTGGTGTGGTCAAGTACCCCACCACCACCCCTATGGCCTGCTGAAGCCCCTTCCTATTGGTTGCTGCCCCTGGTCCTCAATATCAATGGATCACATTGAGGTCCCCAACTCCAAAAAGTTTTGATGCTATCCTTATTGTTGTCTGCCACCTCATTAAGAAAGCTCTCTTCATCCCCTGCCATACCACTAACAATGCTCTGCTCTGGAGTTTGCCAAACTGCTCCTCAAGCATGTATTTTCCAAGCATGGACTTCCAGACAACATTGTCTCTGACTACAACTCTCTGTTTATCTTCTGATTCTGGCAATCATTATGGAAGGCCCTTGAAATAAAGATCAACCTCTCAACTGCCTATCACCTAGAGACCAATGGACAGACAGAAAGAGTAAACCAGACTTTGGAACAGTATCTTTGCCTCTATGTTAATTATTTATAGAACAACTGGTGCACAGAACTCCCCCTTGCTGAGTTTACCTACAACAACACCCCTCACTCCACTACCAGAGTCTCCCCCTTCTACACTAACAAAGGCTACCACCCCCAGCTCACTTTATTCCTCAAGGATATCCCCTTCCATCTCACTCATAAAGTTGCTGAAGACATCTGGTCCCTCCACCAGTTCTTCTGAAATGAGATCAATACTGCCAATCAAGCATACTCCAAGCATGCTGACACTCAATGTGACCCCACCCCTGACTGGTCCCCCAGAACTCTGGTGTGGCTTGATTGACACAGCCAACTGACACCCATCAACTCTGTGCAACTCTGTCAAGCCCTGCTGCCACACCCACTGTCCTCTGGAGCTCTCCAGTAGTTAGTATATAAGTCATTGTCAGGGGACATCCCACTTGTTTCCCCTTCTCCTTCTCCAGTTCTTGTCAGATTTCCCCTGCTATAGTTTTCCTTCATTCTCCTTCCTTTTCCCTATCTATTGGTCCTAGTTTCAGCCCTCAGGCTGTACTAGTTCTCTGTCAATAATTCAGACAAGTGTGGGCCCCTTTGACACTGCCACCAGCTTATGTAACTGCTGACCAATTGCTGATACATCACTTTTGTCTTTTTTCTCTGTCATACTGTACAGTTGTTTCTCATGCTTCTGAAGCCTCTGAAGCATCACACCTGGCCTAAGGAATCTCCAGACTTGTTCTCATTGGATTTTCCTTTGCTAGGTGAGTAGTTGTCTCAGTAAACACTGTACAGTACTGAATAGACTTTGGATTTTCCTTTGCCAGCTGTGTGATTGAGCCACAGCCTCCGGGGGTTGCCCTTACAGCAGAATAAGTCTCTAGATTTGGTTTGGGAGCCTCCTTTTCAATTACCTGAGCTTCTACTTGGTTTCTCAAAAGGTCTCTTCCCTATCAGTGTCTTAGTGCCCCCTGTGCCCCTCCTATGACCCAGCCAACCCCTCCAGCACCTCCTCCTGATGCTTCAAGCCCCCAGGACAATGCCTGGAGTTGTCTGCTGTCCCTGGAGACACAGGTTCAACTTATCCAATCCTCCCTTCCCACACAGCTGAACTCACTGGACTTCATCAAACTACTGAAGCAGTATCCCTTTCTCTCCAAGCCCTTCTGTAACATCTCCTCCTTGCTCCTACCACACCTCTGATGCCTCCAGCAGATGTGGAACAGTTTGTGTCTGCACCTAGCTCAGGCTTTTTGGCTCCAGCTGCTGCAGAACAGTTTTATCAGGTTCTGCTAACTATGGAGGCTCAGCTACACTGGCAAATCCTTACTAGGCAGACGTGATGTCCTGTACTTATAACCTAGTGCTCCAGAGTTGGTGCAGAGTAGAGAGACTTGTGAGCGGAAGCTAGGGGGAGTGGTCCAAGCAAGTCCAGAGTGGTCTGGGGAAGTCTAAGACCAAGTATATTAATGTTAGGCTTGAGTGGGCATCAGGAACAAGTTTGTAGGTGCATGAATAGACTGTGGGGTAAACAGAGGCTTTGCTAGTGATGGGGGCAGGGCTGGAGTTTGACAGGGGATCAATTAAGACTTGATGGGTTCTGGGGCCAAGCAAAGAGCAAGGTCCAGAATTATCATAGAATGTTTGGAGTTCATAGCATGTATGCAGAGTTTTTACTGATGTTGGAGATGGAAAGAACTCAGAGAAACAAAGGAAATATAGACAGTCAAGATGAGGTGGAGACAAGGCAAGACAAGACAGAGAAAAGAGATAGATTTGCAACTAAAAATAGAAACAGAGACAGAGAAATATGAGACACAAGTAACCAATAATGCAAGTAATTTCAAGACTAGAGTACAAGGAGTTACTCTACAACTTATATACTGACTACTGGATAGTTCTGGAGGACAGTGGATATGGCAGTGGGGCTTGATGGAGCTGTGCAGAGTTGACAGGTGTTGGGTACAATCAAGGGGCAGGCCACAGTGACATTCTAATGGGATCAGCTGGGGACACAGGCCACTCCAGGGTCATTGTAATGCTCCAGGGCAGGTCAGGGAACTAGGGTAGGGGGGTCAGAGGCATATGACAGGGTTAGGAACAGCAGAGGAGGGTGTCAGAGACTCAGAGAAAGTATTGATGACTGCAGAGAAGGTGTTAGAGTTGGCCAGGAAATCATCAGAGTTTGCCAGGGAAGCATCGGAGTTACCTGGAGTGGGTGTGGAGGGTGGGTGAGGTTGGGGAAGTTTGGCAGGGCATTGGAAAGGACACAGGGGAATGAGGGGGCTGGGAGTGATGGTGGAGGTCTGGAGAGCAGGTCATGACAAGTTTGTGTCTGCATCTGGCTTAGGCCTTTCAGCTCCTCATTCCAAACTCCCTTGTCCTGCACTCCCTGATGTATATGATGGAGATTGTAAGGCTGGAGAATGTTTCCTCCAGTCTTGTATCACCTCTATCCAGCTGAGCAATGAAGCCTTTACCTTAGATGCTTTGAAAATTGCCTGGGTTCTCTCTTACATGAAGGCTGGTTGAGCCTCAACCTATGCACTGCATATCTTCTGATGCCCAGGAGGAGTTGAGAGTTTCTCTGTCTGGACAGAGTTTGAGAAGGAGTTCTAAGCAAAGTTCTTCCCCCTTGACCCCACCAAAACTGCAGCTCTTTCCCTTCAAAACCAAACTCAGTATGGTCAAGGAAAGCAGTCACTTGATGAGTATATTGATTCCTTTTGTGCCTTATTTAAACAGGCTGGATATCCAGATGGTCTAAGACTCTGCTTAACCTTCTGTGATGGACTCCACCCCTCTCTCAGGGATTGTATTAACAGCATGGCAGAGGAGCACTCAGATGATGAGCATGTTGATACCTGGTACAAAGTAGCATGCAAGTAGTGGCAGCTCATGGAACTGCAACATGAGTTGTGGACACAACCCTCAACCTTCCCTTGTTCTCGTGGAGGGTCCACCCCCCAAGCTCCCTCTTCCACACCTGCATTAGCATCCCCACAACTGGGTGCAGCTCCTTCCTTCATGCCTCATGCTGCTCCCCTGCACTCCTTACTCCAAGGAGTCCCAATGGATATTGATGCTTCCTAACAGCAGTCCTCTACTCCTTTGCTGTGTTGATGCTGTGGGAAGGCAGGTCATTTTGCCTGTTACTGTCCTCAAGGGCTAGAAGTCCACCACTTGTTAGCATTGGAGCAAGGAGAGCTGCTCATCCAACTCCTTGCAGCCTGGGATGCCACAGGAGCCCCCTCTTCAGATGCACCCATAGCTGTCCATTCTGAGGAAGTGGCCAATATATTGGAGGAGGTTCCTACTGAGTCTGAGGATTCTTAAAAGGGCAACAGATGACCAGTACACTCCCATTGCCCAGTACTAATTGTTTCATCCCCCTGCCCATAGAATCAAATATATCTGTTGCCATTGTTGATACTATGCCTGAAATAATAAGCCCCTCTTCAGACATACAAACTCCCTCTCCAGCTAAAGTCTCAGCTGGAAACACACCCCCTAGCCCATGCCTTTGGATCCCTGCACGGTAATGCCACCTCCCCCATCATTATGTTGTTGCTTCCACCCCTTCTACCAACTCCCTGAAGCTACAGGTGGAAATTGAGACAACAGACACCCAGCAGATCCAATGTGTGATTGCCCTCCTTGACAGTAGAGCAACAGGCCTCTTCCTCAACACTGACTACATGCAATGACACCACCTTACCACTTGCCCCCTTTCCCATCCTATCTGCATGTACAATGTTGATGGCATACTCAATGAAGCTGGCTCTATTTGCTCCATAGTGGACCTAGCCCTCTGCTACCAAGACCACTCAGAGTGAGCTGCTTTTGCCATCACTAGTTTGGGAAAGCAGGACATGATCTTGGGGTTCACCTGGCTGCATGAACACAACTGCAAGATTAACTGGACTAAAGGTGAGCTAAAGATGAGTCATTGCCCCCATAACTGCATTACCTGTGCAGAAGAAACTTGTAAGGAGCAGAGAGCCAAGGTTTGTGAGCATGCTGCTGTGCATGCCTGTCACACTGGGCAATCCAATGGTGGCACTTTGGGCTTGAGTTGAAACAGCTGAGCACCCCAACTGGGTAGGCTATGTCTGGTTGTGTGCCCATCATTGTGTACATCAAGGAGCCAATGACACTGGAATAGGATACCTGCTTGCCTTTGATCTTGGTTTCAAAAATTATGGTGTTATCTTTGGGATTGTCAACGGTGAGTCTTGAATTTGAGGCCAGAGGAGTCCAAGTAGGTTTTGAACCCTCCATGCCACAATGTTCAACCATAGATTTTATGTATCGCTCCTGCGATATGTAAATTGAGTGGTTTGGGTGATCACATCTGATTTTGATGCCCAGTATGTACGTTGCTGCTCCTAAATCTCACATTTTGAAGGCTTCGGACAGCTTCTTCGTAATGGAATCTGTGAAGGGGCGTGAGTTTGCCGTGAGGATGGAGTCATCAACATAGATCACAAGGAAACATATCCTTTTCCCTTCTCTATACATGTAAGGGCTTGTCTCTGCATTCAGGCATGTGAAACCAAGGGTTCATAACTTCTTGTGCAATGTCAAGTTCCAGGTCCTTCCCACTTGCTTGAGTCCATAGAGTGATTGTTTTAGCTTCCAGCAACATCCTTCTGGCACAAGGACACCTGGAGGGGTCATGTACAATTCCTCCTCCAACTTGCCATTCAGATAGGCTGTGCCATGTCCATCTGGTCGAGTTCAAGGTTGAGTTTGTACTTTGCAGCTAATGCAAGGATGATTCTGATAGATTCCAGATTTGCTACAGGTGCCCAGACCTCTTTGCTTTGTAATTGACTCCTTCCTTCTGAGTGAAGCTGTGGGCAACTATGCAAACTTTATAATGCTTGATATTCCCACTCTCATCATACTTTATGTGGAAGACTGATTTTGATGTGATGGGTTTCACTCCTTTTGGCACAGGTAAGATTTCAAATATGTTGTTATTGATTAAGTTTTGTAGCTCCTCTTGTAGTGCAGCAGTCCATTTTTCCTTGTTCAGGCCTGAGAAGGTCTCAGTTGCATTGCATTGCACAGCATTGTTTGGCAATGTGCTCTGGGATATCCCAGTAAAGTAGAAGTTTTCCTCTGACTTGGGCTCTAGTTCACTGTACAATTTGCTTGTATTGCTCATCTGCAGGTCATTTGTGTGAGTTTATATGTCTAGTAATATCTGGTGCATGGTGTCATCCTGAGGGCCTTTGAGGTTGTTTTCCATGTGTGCACACTTCTTTGCTCTCACCTCTTCCCTTTGGTGTTCCTCCAGATCAACAGCTCTTTGATAGTCCATGTTTTTGGTGGTAGCCTTTTGCATGTGCATGCTCCTCTCTCTCAACAGTGCTCCCACTGAACCTACATTGCTAGGGGGTGTTTGAGGTGTTTGTTTTCTCTTCTCTCCAGTAACAGGTTCAGAGTTGGCTGTTGGGGGGACATTGGTGAGACTCTTTGAAGGGTTTTTTGGTGGAACCTTTGGTGTCAGAGATGGGGAACTTTCTGTTGGGATCCTGGGGTCCTTGTCAGGTAGTTTGTCATCAGAATTGTGAAAAATGCTGTCATCATTGAGCGCTGCAGGTTTTTCTTTGGGATTTGGATGGAGGAAGTCAGGCTCCCACTTTTTGGTGGTATTGTCTTCATTACCAAGGATAACTGGTGGAGAGTCCCCATTTTCATCAAAATATACATGGCAACTGTGGAACTCCTTCCTAGTTTTGACATTGAGAAGTTGATAGGCCTTTTTTTGCTCTGTGTAACTAATAAAAATGGACTTCCTAGATTTGTTGCTGAACTTTCCGGAGCATTGGTCCTTGGGTATAAGGACATAACAACTCAATCCAAATGGTCTGAGCCATGAGATGTTGACCTTTTGCTTGAACAGTTTTGTGTAGGGCACATCTCCTCTCAGTCTGGCAGCTGGGGTTCTACCAACTACTGTGGCAGCTGTTTGCATTGCATCTGACCAAAAGGCCTTGGGGAGTCCAGACTCTATTAGCATAGCCATTGCTGTATTGACTAGTGACTGGTTCATATGTTTGGCTAACCCATTTTGCTCTGGTGTGTTTGCTGCTGTTGTTAAGTGTGCAATCCCTGTGTTGTCCAGTTCCCTTCTAAACTCTTTTGCCAAGTATTTCCCACTGTTATCAGATTGAAAAAAGTTCATGAAGTTCTTGGAGAAGTTTAAGGTGCCAATCTCAGCCTTGAAGAATGTTTGTATGTCCTTTTTGAATTTGTGGAACTTCTGAATGGCTTCATTTTCTTGTTTCATGAAGTAAATCCAAGAAAAATGCCCATAGCCATCAATGAACATGATCCAGTATTGATATCTGTGTTGATTGCTGGGTGCAATGGGTCCTCCAATGTTAGAGTGGATGATCTCAAGTGGGTGTGATGCTGGCTGTCCTTTGTGCTTGAAAGGGAGCTTCTTGGCTTTTGCTAGGGCACATGGTTTGTAGAATCTGGCCTTCTCAGTTACTGTGTCCACTTTTTCAATATGGCCATCCCTGACCATCTGTATTAGGTGCTCAGGTGATATGTGTCCAAGCCAGTGGTGGAGAGTGTTTATGTCCACAGAGACATGGGCATGGATTTTTGCTGCAATATTTAGGTAGTAGAGGTTGTCCTTGTTGTCATGACCTACTCCCTGGACCCCTGACATTGTTCCCACCCTGCTTGCTTCTCCAGAGTCCCTCCCCCAATGCCTTGTCAAAACCCCCAACTATTGAACACCATCCATGGCCACCCTAGGCAACTCTGATGCTTTTCTGGCAAACCCCAATGGCCCCCTGGCTAACTCCAACAACCTTCTCTGCAGCTGTCAATGCTTCCCTTGACCCCCTGAGCCCCTGGAACCCTCCCCCACCATTCCTGGCCCCATCATATGCCTCTGACCCACTGCCCTAGTTCACCCAAACTGCTCTGGAGCATCATAACAATCTTGGAGCAAACCATGTCCCCAGCTGATCCCATCAGAATATCACTGTGGCCCACCCCTTGATTGTACCCGACACCCATTGACTCCATGCAGCTCCACCAAGCCCTACCACCATACCCACTACCCTCCAGAGCTATCCAGTAGTCAGTATATAAGTTGTAAAGTAACTCCTTGTACTCTAGTCTTGATATTGCATTAACTGGTCACTTGTGTCTTGTGTTTCTTTCTGTCTCTGTTTCTATTTTTAGTCTTGAATCTATTCCTTTCTCTGTCTCATTTTGCCTTGTCTCCATCTCATCTCAATTGTCTCTATTTTCTTTGTTTCTCTAAATTCCTTCCATCTCTGATGTCAGTACAAACTCCATGCCCATGCTACAAACCCCAAACATTCCTACAACAACTCTGGACCTTGCTCTTCACTCAGCCCCAGGACCCATCAAGTCTTAATTGATCCCCTGTCAAGCTCTGGCTCAGCCCCCATTACTAGCAAAGCCTCCACTTGCCCCACAGTCTATTTGTATGCCTACAAACTTGTTCTGAAAGCCCCACCTCCCATTTCCCACCAGCAGGAAGAACTCAACATGGCCTCCAGCATCTTGAGAAACCTCAACCCCATGGGGAGATTGTTTGACCAACCCACTGCCCACACTTTGGCCCTCTCTGCTTGCCCCTGGGCCAACTCCGTCCCCAGTGCCTTCCAAACATGGGATCAGCCTGCCACCCCTGAACTCTGCTCACAACAGCTGCCCTTGCACATTGACAACAACAACCAAACTCTTTCCTACATTGACAAGCCTGGCAACCCTGCCAACAAGCCTGCCCCATGCAACAACCCTCCATGGGACCAACCTCCTTACTTCAATCTCTGTGCCCCCCATACCAACATCTCTCTGCTCCACCAAAACCTCCCAGCACCTCCAAGACAGCCTATGTGCCCTGGGGCACTCCAACTGCCTTTCCCTACTAATCCCCCTCATTCCCCACCTGTTCCAATGTCCAACCCTCCCACTGACACTAACTACTTTGGACCCTCCACTTCCAGAGGACCCCCTCCCCCTCAATGGGCCCCAGAGTCTCCCCTGGGCAACATGGGCCAACCCCCCAGCAGTGGACCCCCCAACAGTGGACCACCTGGAGGATGGGGCCTGGCTATGGACAACTTCCCCCCCCAGCATGGAAATGGAAACAACTACTATTATTACTACAATGCTGGACTCCTGCCCCAAACTCAAAACACCCAGGACAACACTTGCAATGCACTGGCTTGAAAAGGGAAATTTGACATCCAAAAGCCTGAACCTTTCACTGGCTGCAACTCCCACTGCTGGCACTCAATTGTGTTTCCTTGGGAAAAAATCAAAAGAAAACCTGTTATGCCATTTCCTATGTGGAAATTTCTGGTGGAAAAAGTCTTTGAACAAAGGAAATTTGCCTTTTTCTATAGTAAAAAGCTAGCCAAGAAACAGATGACAGGTTTCTTTGACTCTTTTTCCATTAGAAACATTTTCTGGCCCCAGCAGTGTCCTGGAAGTAGCACATCTTCCTGACCCAGTATCTAACTATGTTCCAAGCTAAGCCCATCACTTTCCAGCTTGAGAGCTCATGAGTAGCCTTTGCCATGTCCTATTTGCGGGGTATTGCCTTTGACCATTACACAGCACTACTCTGATTTGATCTGAGCAACTCTGTACTCTCTAACTAGCTTGCTTTTACCCAGGAATTCTCTAGTAAGTTTGGCATCTTTGACACTGTAACATTTTACAATCTTCATTGTACAATTTGAACAGGAAGCCTACAAAACTGGGTGGAATTACAATGCCCTCCACTTTGCCCTCTGTTATGCTCTGCCTCAATGGATCAAGGACATTCTTCATCTTGCACCCAAGCAAACCACCCACAACAGATACAGGGCACTTGTTACCCAGGCTGACCAACATTACTGGGAAGATTGGAGCAAGAACATGGCACCCCAGACCTCATGGAACACCTCCAGCAACACCAACTGGCAGGTCAGAGCAACCAACAGCACTTTATCCTCAATCCCTGTCATCCCGCCAACCCCGCACCCCATTTTCCTTCAGGCCAAGGACCTTCCAGCACCAATCAATCCCCAGGACAGTGCCCCCCTGCCCAACTCAATGCTGCTGACCTCCATGAGGCCCTGGAACCCCTGGATGCCAACCCTGATGACCTCAACAATGTTCCAGACTCTGCCAATGACCAGGAAGCCCTATGCACAAACAAGATCCAGGATAAGCTGTGGATTGACATACCAGAGGAGACTTAGGAGAGACAACAGAAGGATGGTGCATGCATCCTATGTGGTGAGCAGGGACATTTTATCCACAGTCATCCTAAACAACAGGTGATGGGATGTGCCATGTAGACAATTGATGGAGAAGACTGTTACCAGTTGACAGAAAATGAGTCAGCAGTTTAGGTCTTGAAGATGCACTAGACCATGGACCAGACTCCAATGCCTTCTCTGCCCCAGCCACTCTTCTCTGCACAATAGTACTTGCCCTGGACAACCTCCCAGCATACTTCCTCTCCCACTCCTCCACCACCCTCCTCCTCCACACCATCCTCCTCCACACCATCCTCCTCTTCTCCAACAACCCCATCCCCACACTAGTCAACAGTGGCACCATGGATAACTTTATAAATGAATCCCTGGCAGTGTGCACTCCTCAACACCTCTGACACCTTCCCACTCTGATCCTCCTCAAGCTCTTTGACAGCAATCCCACCCCCACCACAGATATCACACACCACCTGGAGATGACCATGACATTTGCCATTGGACAACAGCAAGAACTCTGACTACTTGTTATAAAACTACACCCCTCTGCCCCCATTGTCTTAGGCTTCTCATGGCTCCACTCCACCAATTCCTACATCAACTGGCACAGTCTCACTCTCTGCCTTGACCAGGACAATCCAACTGACTCTGGGCTAATGCCCTTCAATGTCTCACCCTCCAAGAACTCTGAGACCCTGATTGACTGACCCAGGACTCCCCTGCAGCTCTGCTCAAGGTCTGTGTGATTGTTTATCATCATTGTCCAACTCAATGGCTCACCCAAGGTCCTCCCCACCCTTGTCAACAGCAGTGCCTCCAGCACCTTCATTAGCAGTCAACTTGATCTCTGATGCAATGACCTTGACAAACTCCTTGAGCTCCAACTCTTTGACAGAAGCCCCACCACAACAGGAATCACTCAATATCATGACAACACCCTCACTCTCAACAATGACCTGCAGTTTCAGGCCTGGCTTCTTGTCACCCAACTTCTCCCATCAACTCTGATTGTGCTCAGACTTCCATGGCTGCAAGACATCAATTCTGACATCAACTGGAAGCTCACCATGTGATTTCCTGGCCCCAAAGCCAGTCTAGCAGCTTCCATCTCTCTCCACCTCCAGTCTATTTTGGACCCTGACATCTTAAACCCCAGCACCAGCACCTCCAGAGCAACCCAAAGCCCCTCAACCTCCAAGGGCAATCTAGAAGGTGAAGAAAACACAACCCCACCTTGGTCAAACTCAATCAAATCATGATAGCTGCCTCCCAATATACTCTGGTCAAACTCAATCAAATCATGATAGCTGCCTCCCAATATACTCTGGAATCAATACAAGGGTCCACAGTACTCCAACCAGCAATGCTCAACTCCTTCAAACAACTCTGACTCAACCACTGCCACCCTGTCACCCACCCCTGTCAACTCCAGAAACCTTAACATTAAAATCATTGGCACCATCCCCTTTGCATGCATCTTACAAGATGGCACTCCCACCTTCCAGTTACAAATCATGCCAGACCTACTGGAGGAGCACTGTCAGGTTCCGCTGACCTCGGGGGCTCAGCTGCACTGGGCGAGTCCTTACTAGGCGGGTGTGATCCCCTTGCACTGGTAACCGAACACTCAAAGACGTTCCGGGCCCTGATGGCTTGTGTGGGTAATTGGGGGGATATGATCCAGACAGATCCGGGAAGGTCCGGAGAAGTCGGATTGTGAGGAAACGAGATGGTCTTGGCGGGGTTCAGGCAGAAGGCCGTATGGGAGATTTGCGGAAGCAAGGGAGTAGGTGGCTGTGTGATCAATGGGAATGGAGCCGGGGTTTGATGGGAGATCATTTGGAGCTGATGGAGTCTGGGACTGAGCGAAGAGCGAGGTTCAGGCCTGGTAGAGGAGTGTCGGGGTTTGTAATCGTAATCGCGGAGTTCGTGAGGTTGTTAGGGTTGATGAAGACTTGGGCACAATGGTCGGACGGAGTCACCGAGACAGCGTCAGATGAAATGGGATGGGGTTGATATAGGACAAGAGTAGATTCGAATAGAGATACAAAACGATAACGAGAACGATAACGAAATGGAGACAAGACAAGACCGGGAGACTGAGATAAGACCGGGAGACTGAGATGAGACCGGGAGACTGAAATAAGAAAATGAGACACGAGACACGAAACAATCAGACCATAAGTAACGTTAAGCAATATCAAGACTAGAGTATGAAGAGCTACTCAATGACTTATATACTGACTACCGGAGGACTTTGGGGTACGTCGGCTGTGGCGGCGGGGCTTGGCGGAGCTCGACGGAGGGGGCGGGTGTCAGTTGTGATCGAGGATCATGCCGCGTTGATACGTTGATGGGATCATTGGAGAATGCGGGTTGCCCCGAGGTTGTCATGATACTCCGGAATAGGTCGGAGGAACCAGGATGTTGAGTTGATGATGGGTCGCAAAGATCGGGAACAGTGGGGGTGGTTCTTGGGGTTCGAGAGGCCCAGGGTAAGTGTCAGTGGCTGTGGGGCAGGCACCGAAGTTGGCCAGGGGGCTGTCGGAGTTAGCCGGGGAGGCGTCGGAGTTAGCCGGGGAGGCGTCGGAGTTAGCCGGGGAGGCGTCGGAGTTAGCCGAAATAGGCGTGGGGCATGGGCAGAAGTCTGGCGGAGCGTTGGGGGTTTTTTTTGGGGGTTCGGGGGTTGATGGGCAATGTGCGGGGTTTCGGGGAATGGGTCATGACAAGCACCTCCACACAGAGACAACCCTGCCAGAGCACAAAACAGAGGAGCAGATCCTATACAAAGTAGTTCTCCCAGAGTATCAGAAATTCACTGATGTGCTCTCTGAAGGGAGTGCCAAAGAACTTCCCCTACATTGCTCCTATGATCACAAGATCAACCTCACAGAAAGTGCCTCGCCCCCATTTGGCAAGATCTACAACATGTCCGAGGTCAAGCTCCAGGCCCTGGAGAAATACCTCAACAACATGCTTGGCAAGGGCTTCATATGCCTGTCAATCTCTACTGCTAGCACTCTGGTCTTGTTCACCAAGAAGAAGGATGGATCAATCTGACTCTGTGTAGACTATTGGAGACTCAACAAAGTCATCAAAAAGAACTGGTATACCCTCCCCTTGATCAGAGACCTCATTGACTGCCTTCACAGTGCCAAGATCTACACAAAGATAGACCTCTGCTCTGGCTACAACAACATCCAGATTGCTCTAGGACATGAATGGAAGACTGCCTTTTGCACCTGTTATGGCCTCTTTGAGTACCTTATAATGCCTTTTGGAATGACTAACTCCCCTGCCACCTTCCAGTACTTCATGAACAACATCTTCCACAACATGAACAATGTCTTTGTTATTGTGTACCTGGACAACATATTGATCTACTTGAATTTGCTGGAGAAGCATCTGGAGCATGTCTGCCATGTCTTAGAATGACTCTGAGAGTACTACCTCCATGCCAAACCCAAAAATGCTCCTTCCACATGATGGAGGCTGAATACCTCAGAGTCATTGTCACTCCAAATGGTGTGTGCATAGACCCTGCCAAGGTTGATGCCATACTCAACTGGCCTCTGCTATGGAATGTCAAGGAGGTACAGTCATTTCTGGGGTTTGCTAACTTTGATTGCCAATTTATCAACAACTACTCTGGAATCACCAAACCCCTCAACTGACCCACACAGAAGGACACCCCTTGGGATTAGGACAGCAAGTGCTAAAGTGTATTCCTCCTCTTCAAGAAGGCCTTCACCTCTGCCCCAGTCCTCTGCCATTTTGACCTCTCCCTACCAATCATACTCAAATGTGATGCCTCCGATTATGCCATTGCCAGAATACTCTTCCAGTCAGACTTCAGAGGCAAGGATCTCTGCCCTGTCACCTTCTATACCTGTTCAATGATCCCTGCAGAACTCAACTACAACATCTATGACAAAGAACTCCTTGCAATTGTTGAAGCCTTTTGTCAGTGGTGGGCCTACTTCAAGGGATCCCCACACTGCATTCAAGTCTACTCTGACCACAACAACCTGCAATACTTCACAACCACAAAGCAGCTCAGCTGCTGCCAAGCTCAATGGTCTGAAACCCTCTCAGAGTACAACTTTACCATCCACTACTGCCCCAGACGACTTAGTGCAAAACCTGATGCCCTCACTTGGAGGTCTGACATGTATCCAAAAAAGTCATTTGAAGCCAAGTGGAATGTGTTCAACCATCAAGTAGTAATCCCCCCCAAACATCTACATGCCATGCTGATTTTAAATGAAGAAGAAATCCTCCACTGAATCAGAAACTCACCCCTAGACTCCTTCTTCACCCAGCATGATCCCTGCAACAACTCTGCCAATGAGTTGAACACTGAAAGCCCTTTCACACTGTCTCTGGACCACTGCCTCCTGCTCTGGAGTGGACAAATTTACACTCTGGACCACAAGTCCATTTGCCTTGACATACTCCGGCAACACTATGACCACAAGCTCTGTGGACACCTAGGAATTTGTAAGACCCACAACTTATTTTCTGGACCTACTTTTGGCTAGGAATGAAGAAGGATACTATGCAATATGTCAGGGCCTGCAAACCTTATCTCTGGGCTAAGGTACCCCACCACTGCCCTCACAGATTACTGAAGCCCCTCCCCATTGGTCAGTGCTCCTGGTCCTCAATTTCAACAGATCATATTGTCAAACTCCCCAACTCCAAAGGTTTTGATGCCATCCTCATTGTTGTCTGCTGCCTCACTAAGCAAGCCCTCTTCATCCCCTGCCACACCACTGACAATGCTCCAGAGTTTGCCAAACTATTTCTCAAACACATATTCTCCAAGCATGGACTCCTGAATGACATTGTCTCCAACCATGGACCTCTGTTTGTATCCCATTTTTGGCAATTGCTATGCAAGGCACTTAAAATAAAGATCAATCTCTCCACTACCTATCACCCAGAGACCAACAGACAGACAGAACAAGTCAACCAGACTTTGGAACAGTATCTCTGCCTCTATGTTAACTATTTATAGAATGACTAGCATGCAGAACTCCCCCTCACCAAGTTTACCTACTACAACACACTGCACTCTGCCACCGGAGTTTACCCTTTCTATGCCAACAAGGGCTACAACCCCCAACTCATGCTCTCCCTCAAGGATATCCCTTCCCACATTGTCCATAAGGTTGCCAAGAACCTCTGATCCCTTTACTAGTTCCTCTGGGACAAGATCAACACCACCAATCAAGCCTACTCCAAGCATGCCAATGCCTAATGCAAACCAACCCCTGACTGGCCCCCTGGCACCTTGGTCTGGCTTGATCAATAAAATCTCAAGATCCAGAGGCCCTCCATCAAGCTTGATCACAAATATTTTGGCCCCTTCAAAGTCCTCCAGAAGGTCTCCACACACACTTACAAGCTTGACCTACCCCTGGGCCTGAAGGGCCTCCACCCCATGTTCCACATGCAACTCCTCAAAAAACATGCTTCAGACCCTTTCCCCAGGCAGCACCCTAGTCAACCACCCCCTGTCAAAGTTGAGGATGAATATCACTACAAGGTTGACCAAATCCTTGACTCTCATGTAGTCCATGGCTGACTCCAATACTTGGTCTGCTAGAAGGACTATGGACCTAAGGATGACACTTGGAAACCCCAAAGAAACTTCAATGGAGCCTCTGACAAACTCCAGGACTTCCATCAACAGCACCTCACCAAGCCCCAAGACCCCTGGGACTAGCAAATACAGAAGGCATTAGTGGGCATAACCCCTGCCTCTGAATTCATCAGGGATTCAACTCCCACAAGTAACCCCCTACATGTTTTCACTTACTCTCTCCCCATACAATCTCAAACCTCACACAATCAGCAGAACAGCAAGAAATAGTCATGTACAAGGCTACAAAATACCAAATCATGCAGGGGAAAATGCAAGACAGCAAGAAAATGGGGCCCAACCCCCCTCACTCCCCCTCCTCCTCCAGAATTCTCCACACCCTACCCCTAACCAGGTCCACCTCCATCTGTGCAACCACAATGGCAAAGACCTCTAGCTGCCCTAGCAATGGCTCCCCCACATCAGTTGCTATCTCCCACCATGCTCTGGAGTCTGCCATACTCCTCCACTGATGCCCCGCCAACAACCACCCCATCTGCCAGAACCCCTGCTCCAACTCCAATGGGAGCTCCTCAGGCATCTGCACCAGTCTATCTTGTATCAAGGCATGCATGGCTGATGCCCCATCAAGGAGGATGCAGTGCTGACAGACCCAGTCTAAACAGCTCAGTGTCAGTAGAGTGAAAGGGGCAAAAGTGGAGGAACTCACACATTACACCCCTCCACTCTGAGGCCACCTCATTGGCTAACCACTTCTTGCACTGCCTCCCTACTTCCACCCTGGCTCCCTCCACCTCTGCAGCCCCTTGCTGCACCTCTGCCCTCTGCTCCACTCATGCCTCTAATTGCACCAGCTGTTTCTGCAACTCCTGCACCTCCAGCAACCCCTCTGCAATTGTCCACACAGCCCCCTCTAACTTCCACCATGCCAAGTCCCAATCTCTCTGTGCCTTGTCATGCTCCTACTGGACCCCATTACGATCCCCTTCAATCCTCCAAATCACCTAGCAACAGCCAGGACAATGCCTCTGCCCACCACTGCCAAAACATCTTGGGAACAGTGGAGGAAGGACTGGGATCCCTGCCAGACCCTCCTACTAGGGCCCCCAATTTGGAGGAGTATACATGTGGCCTGTCACAACCTGCTCCCTAGACCCCAACACCACTCCCAGCCCCCCCAATGCTCTGCCAAACTCCCCAACCCTCACCCACCCTCTGCGCTCACTTCAGGCAACTCCGACACTTCCTCAGCAGACCCCAACAGCTCCTTGATCAACTCCAATGCCTTCTCCGCAGCAGTTGATGCATCCCCTGAATTCCCCTGGACTCCCAAGGCTTTCCCTGACCCTGGAATGATCCGCTGTCCAACTGATCCCATCAGAATGTCACTGCGGCCCGCTCCAAGATTACACCCAACAACCGTTGACTCCATGCAGTTCTATCAAGCCTGCTGCCATATCCTCTGCCCTCCAGAACCACCCAGTAGTAGGTATATAAGTTGTAGAGTAACCCCTGGTACTTTAGTCTTGATATTGCATTTACTAGTTTCCTATGTCTCATCCTCTGTCTTGTCACTGTTTCTATTTTTAGTTTCAAATCTATCTCTTTTCTCTATCTTGTCTTGCCTCATCTCCATCTCATCTCAACTGTGTATATTTCCTTTGTCCTCCTAAGTTCCTTTCATCTCCAATGTCAGTACAAACCCTGCGCATGCATTACAACCTGAACATTCTTATGACAACTCTGGACCTCACTCCATGCTTGGCCCAGGAACCCATCATGCCTTGGTGATCTCCTGTCAAACTCTGGCTCCGCCCCCCATCAATTGCAAAGCCTCCACTTACCCCGCATTCTAGGCCCTCTCTGCTCGCCCCTGGGCCAACTCTGTTCCCAGCACCTTCTAAACCTGGGACCAGCCCACCATCTCCAAACTCCGCTCCCAACAGCCACTCCCATGCATCAATGACAACAACCGGACTCTCTCCTACATTGACAAGCCTAGTAACCCTGCTGACAAGCACACCCCACACAATGGACCTCCACAAGACTGACCCCCCCACTTTGACCTCTGCACCCCTCATGTCAATGCCCCTCCACCCTGTTCCAACACCCCAGTCCCCCTATGACAGCCCATGGGTCCCAGGGCACCCCAACCACTCTTTCTTACTAACTACCCTCATCTCCCGCCCACTCCAATGCCTAACCTTCCCACTGATGCCAATTATTTTGGACCCCCCACTCCAGGAGGACCTCAATGGGCCCCGGGGCCTGCCTTGGGCAATGCAGGCCAACCCCCCAGTGGAGGGCCACCCAATGGCAGATCCCCTGGGGGATGGGGCCTGGTGATGGACAACTTCCCCCCCCAGTGCGGAAATGGGAACAACTACTATTACTACTACAATGCCGGACCCCTGTCCCGAGCTCAAAATCCACAGGACAATACCCATGATGCACTGGCCCGGGAGGGTAAGCTCAACATTCAGAAGCCCAAACCCTTCACCGGCCACGACCCCCAGAAGTGGCGAATCTTTCTAACCCAGTGTCTGACCATATTCCAAGCTAAGCCAATTACCTTCCAACTTGAGAGCTCACAAGTGGCCTTTGCCGCATCATATTTACAGGGTATCACCTTTGATCATTACCCTGCGCTACCCTGGTTTGACCCCAACAACCCCATGCTCTCCAATTGGCTTGCTTTCACTCAGGAATTCTCAAGTTCAGCATCTTTGACACTGTAGCAGAGGTGGAGGAAAATCTCTTCAACCTCCAAATGCATGACAACAAACACTTCATGACCTTTATTGTATGATTCAAATGGGAAGCCTACAAGACCAGCTGGAACTACAATGCTCTCTGATTTGCCCTCCATCACACCCTGCCTCAATGGATCAAGGACATCCTTTGCCTTGCACCTAAGCAAACCACCTACAACAGGTACAAGGCGCTCATTGTCAGGTTCTGCTGATGACAGGGGCTCAGCTACACTGGTGAGTCCTTACTAGGTGGACACAATGTCCTGCACTAATAACCAAGTGTCCAGTATTGGCGCAGAGGGACTTGCAAGGGGGAGCTAGGGGGCGGTCTGAGCAAGTCCGGAGTGGCTCAGGGGCATCTAAGACCAAGTATACTAGTTGTCAAACCTGGATGGGCACCAGAACAAGTTTGTGCACAAATAGAATGTGGGGTAAGCGGAGGCTTTGCGGTTGATGGGGGCAGAGCCAGAGTTTGATGGGAGATCACCAAGACGTGAGGAGTTCCTGGGCCAAGTGGGAGCAAGGTCCAGGGTTGTCGTAGGAATGTTCAGGTTGTAGCATGCGCACGGAGTTTGTACTGTTGTTGGAGATGAAAGGAACTTAGGAAGACAAAGGAACTATACACAGTCGAGACGAGGCAGAGATGAGGCAAGACAAGACAGAGAACAGAGATAGATTCAAAACTAAAAATAGAGACAGCAATGAGATGAAAGACAAGACATAGGAAACTGGTAAATGCAATATCAAGACTAAAGTACTAGGGGTTACTCTATGACTTATATTCCTACTACTGGGTGGCTCTGGAGGGCAGAGGATATGGTGGTGGGCTTGATGGAACTGTGTGGAGTCAACAGTTGTTGGGTGCAATCTTGGAGCGGGCCGCGGTGACATTCTGATGGGATCAGTTGGACAGCGGATCATTCCAGGGTCAGGGAAAGCCTCGGGAGTCCAGGGAAATTCAGGGGATGCATCAACTGCTGCGGAAAAGGCATCGGAGTTGATCAAGGAGCTGTTGGAGTCTGCCGAGAAAATGTCGGAGTTGCCCGAAGTGAGCGCAGAGGGTGGGTGAGGGTTGGGGAGTTTGGCAGAGCATTGGGGGGGCTGGGGGCGGTGTCGGGGTCTAGGGAGCGGGTTGTGACATCACCCCCCCTTCAGCGTTGAGACCCTTGAGGCGTGGGGTACAGTACAGGAATCAGTGGGGCATGGGAATCAAAGTTGAGCAATATTGATCAGACCGCAGTAGCAGCGGCGGTGTGGGGAATGAAGTCAAAGCATGGCTGCTGCTCAGGGGGTTCTTTTCTAGTCATTGGAAAGGATCAGATGTACTCTGGGGTTCCCAAACTTTTCCAATGTTGTCTTCCATGTATTCTCCAGCAGCATCCCCCTCCCCATCAGCACATACCTCAACTTCTTCCTCAGAGGACTCTGAGAGTCGGCAAGACCATAGGCAGGTGCAGGCAATGTACTGTAGTCATAAGTATTGTCTCTTGCTCATCATGGCCGGAGTGCTTGAATAATTCCTGTCAGAGTTGTCAGCAGCAGTGGTGGGTCCCTCAGGGCTTACATCGGGGGAGGCTCCAGCGCAGTCAGCGGAAGAAATGGTCCTTGCTTCTCATTCCAGGTCTGGTATGGTCCCCAGGGTGGTCTGCCCCATCCCTATGGGGTCGAGAGTTGCACAGGCAGATGTGACACTGGAGTACTTTGCAGAGGCCACAGGGTGAGCAAGAGGTCCCCTGACATTGGAGTGGTGTTAGGTGGTGGCCCCAGTGTGTCATTGGCATGTTCCTTCCCTATTGAGCTAACCCACGTTTCTAGTGCGCATCCTGTACCTAGCAGGGTGAACAGTGCAAGTTTGAGGAGCCTGTGCCAGGAGTGTGGTGGGACACATCAGTGTGTCTCCCGTGTTGCTTGCAGCACAAGAAGTGCTCTGTCACTCTGAATTGGTGTGCCGCTTGCATTGCAGCAGAGCAGGGGTGGGACCACAAGTGGGTTGCAGCACAGTTGGAGGAGGGTTGGAGGGGTAGGGTCTCAGGGAGGGGTTCTGGGGTAGAGGGGGGAGTTGGCATGGGGTGGCCCCCAATAAAGATTGGGCCCCTGTGGGGTGGGTGGAGGGAGGGGGCCCCTGCAATGCATGACAAGAGTAAACGGAGGGCGTCCCTCTCGCCGGAGGTGGGGCCTAGCAAGCAGGCATGGGGGGAGCTGGCGATGGCAGGCCCTCTGGGTCCTATGGTGTATTCCCTGACTTCTGGGGCCTTGGTTGAGCAGTCTGCAAGAGGGTTGTGGTTGGTTGCCAAGGCTTTCTTGTGGCATCGGGCAGAGGAGTTGGAGAGGTTGTTGGCCATATGCGGGGAGGAAGTCCATAGGGTGGGGGAGGAGAGGGACGGGCTTCGGAGGGAACTGGATGAGGCTCGGAAGGAATGGGACTTGGTGCGTAGAGATAAAGATATCGCTGTGGGGACTGCCACAGAGCAACTGTCACAGCTTCAAGAGCTGCGAGCATGCATGAGGCCATTGGAGGTGTGGGCAGAGGTGGTGGAGCAACAATTGGAGGTGTCGGGGACGTGGGGGACTCAGCAGGGGTCCAGTGTGGAGGTGACTCAAGCAATAGCAGAGAGGGCGCGGTGGCGGGAAGAGTGGCTTGCCAACAAGGTGGCCTCGGGGTGGTGGGGAGTGCTCCATAAGTGCTCCCTTCATCTTCCATTTACTACGAGCTGACATTCAATTCTGCAGACTGAGCCAGGGAGCATTGCATCCTCCTTGACAGAGCATCAGCGGCACTGGGGTCCATCCACAACGGGTTGGCAAGGATGCCCGGGGATCTCCCACCGGAGTTGGGGCAGGGGGTCATGCAGATGGGGCGTCTGCTGGTGGGACATTGGTGGAGGGCGACGGTGGACCCCGGAGCATAGTGGGAGGTGGCAATAGACATGGTGGAGCCGCTCCTGGGACATCCCAAAGTTCTGGCAATGGTAGTAGCGCAGCTGGAGGTGGATCTGGTGGGAAGGATAGTGGAGATGGGTTTGGGGGGGGAGGGGGAGTAGGGGCCTTCTGGGTTCCGGTGTCTTGTTGCCCTGCGCTCCCCTATTCCTATATTTTGTACTTGTAGCCTTGTTAACGTTGGACTCCCTGCACTTCTGCTGAGCATGAGAAGTTTTCAGAATGAGTGAGGGGCAAAGTAAGTGAAAACACATAGGGGAGTACTCATGGGAGTTGAATCCCTGATAAATCTAGAGGCAGGGGTTATGCCCACTGATGCTGTCTGCACTTGCTAGTCCTGGAGGTCCTGGGGCTTGGTGGGGTGTTGTCAATGGAAGTCCCAGAGTTCATTGGGGGCTCCATCAAGGTTTTTTTGGGGCTCTCACGTGTTGTCCTCAGGTCTGTAGCCCTTCCAGCAGACTAAGTACTGGGGTCGTCCACGGACCAAGTGGGAGTCAAGGATCTGGTCGACCTTGTAGTGGTACTTGTCCTTGACCTTGATGGGGAGTGGTTGGCTGGGGCACTGGCCAGGGAAGGGGTCTGAGGCATGTTTTTTGAGGAGCTGAATGTGGAACATGGGGTGGAGGCCTTTCAAGCCCAGAGGTAGGTCAGGTTTATAGGCGTGCATGGAGACCTTCCAGAGGACTTTGAAAGGACCAAGATGCTTGTGGTCTAATTTGATGGAGGGCCTCCGGGTCTTGAGGTTGCATTGATCAAGCCAAACCAAGGTGCTGGGAGGCTAGCTAGGGGTGGGATCATGTCAGGCATTGGCATGTTTGAAGTAGGCTCGATTGGTGGTGTTGATTTTGTCCCAGAGAAATTGGTGAAGGGATTGGAGGTCCTTGGCAACTTTGTGGGCGGCATGGGAGGGGATGTCTTTTAGGGACAGGGTGAGTCGGGGGTTGTAGCCTTTGTTGGCGTAGAAGGGGGAGACTCTGGTGGCGGAGTGGGGCATGTTGTTGTAGGTGAATTTGGCAAGGGGGAGTTCTGTGCGCCAGTTGTTCTATAAATAGTTAATGTATAGGCAGAGATACTGCTCCAGCATCTGGTTCACTCGTTCTGTTTGTCTGTTGGTCTCTGGGTGATAGGCAGTGGAGAGGTTGGTTTTGATCTTGAGTGCCCTGCATAGCAATCGCCAAAAGTGGGATACAAACAGGGGTCTGCGGTTGGAGACAATGTTGTCTGGGAGTCCATGCTTGGAGAATACATGTTTGAGAAACAGTTTGGCAAACTCCAGAGCATTGTTGGTGGTGTGGCAGGAAATGAAGAGGGCTTGCTTAGTGAGGCAGCAAACAATGACGAGGATTGCGTTAAAACCTTCAGAATTGGGGAGTTCGACGATATGATCCATCAATAGGGAGGACCAGGGGTGGCAGCTGACGGGAAGGGGTTTCAATAATCTGTGGGGGTGGTGATGGGGTACCTTGGCCCGGAGGCAAGGTTCGCAGGCCCTTATGTATCATGTGACATCCTTCTTCATTCTGGGCCAAAAGTAAGTCCGGGAGATGAGTTGGAGGGTCTTATAAATTCCTGGGTGCCTCTGGAGCTTATGGTTGTGGTGCTGCCAGAGTATGTTGAGGTGGATGGACTTGTGGTCCAGAGCATAAATTTGTCCACTCTGGAGCAGGAGGTGGTGGTCCGGAGACAGCAAAAAGGGGTTCCCAGCACTTGACTCATTGGGGTTGTTGTGGGGGTTGTGCTGGGTGAAAAAGGAGTCCGGGGGTGAATTTCTGATTTGTTGGAGGATTCCTTCTTCATTTAAAATCAGTATGGCATGTAGATGTTCGGGGGGAATTACCACTTGATGGTTGAATGCATTCCGTTTGGCTTCAAATGACTTCTTTGGGTACACATTGGATCTTTGAGTGAGGGTGTTGGGCTTCGCACCAAGTCACCTGGAGCAGTAGTGGATGGTGAAGTCATACTCTGAGAGGGTTTTGGACCATTGGGCTTGGCGGCAGCTGAGCTGCTTTATGGTTGTGAAGTATTGCAGGTCGTTGTGGTTGGAGTATACTTGGATGCGGTGCGGGGACCCCTCAAGGTAGGCCCACCACTGATGGAAGGCTTCAACAATCGCAAGGAGTTCTTTGTCATAGATGTCATAGTTGAGTTCTGCTGGGATCATCAATTGGGTGTAGAAGGTGATGGGACGAAGATCTTTGCCCCCCGAGTCTGACTGGGAGAGTATCCCAGCAATAGCATAGTCAGAGGTGTTGCACTTGAGCACAATCAGCAGGGAGGGGTTGAAATGGTGGAGGACCGGAGTGGAGGTGAAGGCCCTTTTCAGGAGGAGGAATATGCTCTGGCACTTGCTGTCCCGATCCCAAGGGGTGTCGTTCCACGTGAGTTGGTTGAGGGGTTTGGTGATCCCGGAGTAGTTGTTGATGAAACAGCAATTGTCACAACCCGCTCCCTGAACACTGCTCCCAACCCCTCCCGATTTCCCGTCTAACTCCCCTGAACCCCGCCCACACTGGATAACTCCGACGCTTCTCCAGCAAACCCCGATGGCAACTCCCTCTCCGTAGCCATCAACACTCCCCCTGAAACCTTCCCCCACCGTTCCTGGCCACGTCATATGTCCCCGACCCCCTACCCTAGTTTACCCAACCCATCCCGGAGTATCACAACGTCCCTGGAGCGGCCACGCCCCCAACTGATCCCATCAGAATACCGCCATGGCCCGACCTTGGATTGTACCCGACACCTGTTGACTCCGCACAGCTCCATCAACCCCCACCACCATATCCGCTGCCCTCCGAGGTACCCAGTAGTCGGTATATAAGTCGTAGAATAACTCCTCAAACTTTAGTCTTGATATTACATGTTTCATCTCTCGTCTCATCTCTATTCCTGTTTTTAAGTTTTGAATCTATCTTTTTTCTCAGTCTTGTCTTGTCTCCATCTCGTCTCAACTGTACATATTTCCTTTGTTCCTCTAAGTTTCCCTTGCTCCCTACGTCAGTACAAACTCCGCGCACGCACCACAACCCGAACATTCTTACGACAACTCCAAACCTCGCTACCCGCTCGGCCCTGGAACCCATCAAGCCCTGGTAATCCCCAATCCAGCTCTGACCCCGCCCCCATCACCCAAGAAGCCTCCGCTTACCCCACAATCTATTTGCACGCCCACGAACTAGCCCTGACACCCGCCCTGGGTCAACGACCAGTACCTTCGGTCTTAGACTCCTCCAGACCATTCAGGACTCACTCAGGCCGCTCTCCCTAGGGACCCCCTTGCAAGCTTTCCCCACCTCCGCTCCAACTCTGGATGCCTGGTTATAAGTGCAGGACATTGCGTCTGCCTAGTAAGGACTCGCCAGTGTACTGAGCCCCCGTTGTCAGCGGAACCTGACATGATATCAAGACTCCCCCTTACCCTGTTCTTGATGTCTGCATTTAACCCCGCATACAACCCTGTCGGTTACCCAACCAACGCCTATGGCCGGCCCCTACTGGAAAATTCCTACGCCCCATTCTACCCGGGTCCCTTTGCGGACCAATATGTGCCCCGTCACTGGACCCCTGACCCCAACCAGGCATTCTATGCCCCCTCCATCAGCTAGGGAATACCCTTGGGCTGGCGCCGCCCTCCCACATTCCACGCCGATGGCAACAACCCCCGTATCAACCCCGGAGGATACTCCGCAGCACCCCCCAACCCCGCCTACCCCAATCTCCGCTGCAGCCCCAGTCCCTCCGGAGGCCACAGATAACTATTCCCCCCCCCGCCCACCATTTGCTGCTCAAACCCCTCCTTCTCCTAGGCAGCAAAGGGTCGAAGCCTATGCCCAGCAACATGATAAAGTCCTCTGCTTCCTCCGCCTGTCCCCCGTGGAATTCGCAAGGCGTACCTGCACCCTCCTCACCAACCTAGGCTACCCCGACACCTCCGCAACTCTGGAGGTCTGGGCGGATTGACTCCTCGACTTCCACAAATGCTACCTGCAAGGGAACCTCCCGGAGAATACGCAAGGCACCCTGGGCATTGACGACAACTTACGGAACGAGCTCCACGCCTTGGTCGAAGAAATCCACACTAGCCCGAACCCCCGCCCCTTCGAAGACCCTCTGGATCCCGCCCGCTCCTTCCACATGCAACGCGAGGAACCCGTCGGGACACGAAACGAAGCCCCATCTTCCGTTCCCCATCAGCAGGAAGAACTCAACGCGGCCTCCAGCATCTTGAGGAACCTCAACCCCGCGGGGGGGTTGTTCGACCAACCCACCACCCACACCTTGGCTCTCTCCGCCCGGCCCCGGGCCAGCTCCGTGCCCAGCGCCTTCCAAACCTGGGACCAACCCGCCGCCCCCAAACTCCGTTCCCAACAACCGCCCCTACGCGTCAACGACGACAACAGGACCCTCTCCTATATCGACAAGCCAGGCAACCCCGCCAACAAACACGCCCCACGCAACGGGCCTCAACGAGACTGACCCCCCCACTTCGATCTCCACGCCCCTCGTAGCAATGCCCCTCCGCCCCATCCCAATGCCCCAGTTCCCCCGCAACAGCCCATGGGCCCCAGGGCACCCCGACCCCCTTTTTCTGCCAACTCCTCTCGTCCCCCGCCCGCCCCGATGCCTAATCCCCCCACCGACGCCAACTATTTCGGACCCCCAAACCCTGGAGGACCCCCTCCCCCTTGATGGGCCCCAGGACCCGCCCCAGGTAGTGTGGGTCAAAACCCCAGTGGAGGACCACCCAATGGCAGACCCCCGGGAGGATGGGGCCCGGCAATGGACAACTTTCCCCCCCAGCGCGGAAATGGAAATCACTACTACTACTACTACAACGCCGGACCCCCACCTCAAACTCAAAATTCACAGGACAATACCCGCAATGCACTGGCCCGGGAGGGTAAGCTCAACATCCAGAAGCCCGAACCCTTCACCGGCCGCGACCCTCAGAAGTGGCGAATCTTCCTGACCCAGTGTTTAACTATGTTCCAAGCTAAGCCCATCACTTTTCAGCTTGAGAGCTCACGAGTAGCCTTTGCCGCATCATACTTACAGGGCATTGCCTTTGACCACTACACCGCGCTACTCTGGTTTGACCCAAACAATCCCGTACTCTCCAATTGGCTCGCTTTCACCCAAGAGTTCTCGAGTAAGTTTGGCATCTTTGACACCATAGCAGAGGCGGAGGAAAATCTCTTCAACCTCCAAATGCGCAACAACGAACGCTTCATGACCTTCATTGTACGATTCAAATGAGAGGCCTATGAGACCGGCTGGAATTACAATGCCCTCCAGTTTGCCCTCCGTCGTGCCCTACCCCAATGGATCAAGGACGTCCTTTGCCTCGCGCCCAAACAAACCACCTACGATGGGTACAAGGCGCTCGTTACCCAGGTAGACCAACGTTACTGGGAAGACCGCAGCGAAAACACGGCGCCCTGGACCTCTTGGAACACCTCTGGTAACACCAACTGGCAGGCCAGAGCAACCAATGGCATCCGATCCTCAATCCCCGCTAACCCTGCTAACCCCGCACCCCGCTTCCCTCTGGGCCGAGGAGTCCCCAACACCAACCGACCCCCGGGGCAGCGCCCACCTGCCCAGCTCAACGCCGCCGACCTCCATGACACCCCAGTACCCCTGGATACCAACCCCGACAATCGCGACGACATCCTGGACCCCGCCGACGATCAAGAAGCCCTATGTGCAAACAGAATCCAGGACAGCCCGTGGATTGACGTGCCAGAGGAAACGCAGGAGAAACAACAGAAGGAGGGCGCGTGCATCCTATGTGGTGAGCAGGGACACTTTATTCGCAGTTGTCCTAAATGACAGGTGATGGGATGCACCATGTGGACGATCGACGGAGAGGACTGTAACTACCAGTTCACGGAAAACAAGTCGGCGGTTTAGGTCTGGAAGACGCACTAGACCATGGACCATATCCCAACATCTTCTCCGCCCCAGCCACACTCCTCCGCGCAATGATACTCGCCCCGGATAACCCCCCAGCACACCTCCCCTCCCACTCCTCCACAAACCTCCTCCTCCGCACCACTCTCCCCTTCACTGACAAACCCGTCCCTACACTAGTCGACAGCGGCGCCACCGATAACTTCGTTGACAAATCCCTGGCGGCGCTCGCCCCACAACCCCTCTGCCGCCTCCCCGCCCCGATCCCCCTCAAACTCTTTGACGGAGACTCTACCCCAGCAGGAGACATCACTCATTGCCTAGAAACGACCCTGACCTTTGCCGACGGACAACAGCAAGAACTCCGACTACTTGTCACAAAATTACACCCCTCTGCCCCCGTTGTCTTAGGGTTCTCATGGCTCCGCTCCACCAATCCCCGCGTCGATTGGCCCAGTCTCACCCTACGCCTCGACCAGGACAACCCCACCGACTCTGGACTGGTACCCTTCAATGTCTCACCCCCCTCCGAGAACTCCGAGACCACAATCAACCAACCCCGGACCCCGCCGCAACTTCGCTCTAGGTCTGCACGATCGTTCGTCATCTATGTCCGACTTGGCGGCTTGCTCAAGGTACTTCCCGCCCTCATAGACAGCAGTGCCTCCGGTGTCTTTGTCAGCAACCAACTTGACCTCCGACGCAACGATCTCGACAAACCCCTTGAGCTCCAACTCTTCGACGGGAGCCCTGCCACGACAAGAATCACGCAGTACCACAACAACACCCTCACCCTCGATAACGACCTGCAGTTCCAGGCCTGACTCCTTGTTACCCAACTACCCCCGTCAACCCCGATTGTGCTCGGACTCCCGTGGCTGAGAGACGTCAATCCCGACATCAACTGGAAGAACCTCACCATGCAATTCCCTGGCCCTGAAGCAAGCTTAGCGGCCGCCATCCACCTCTGCTTCCAGTCTATCCCTGATCTCGACGTCACCCCGGACCCGACTGCTACACCTACGGTACCCAACCCCGTCGACTCCGGAAACCTCGACATTAAAATCATCGGCGCCGTCCCCTTTGCGCGCCTCCTACAAGAAGGTACCCCCGCCTTCCAGTTGCAAGTCACGCCAGCCCTACCCGAGGAATACCTCCGCGCAGGGACTACCACGCCAGAAAACAAGACGGAGGAACAGATCCTATCTGAAGTAGTTCCCCCGGAGTATCATGAGTTTGCTGACGTGTTCTCTAAAGGAAGTGCCAAGGAACTCCCTCCGCACTGCTCCTACGACCACCAGATCGACCTCAAAGAAGGTACCTCACCCCCGTTTGGCAAGATCTACAACATGTCCAAAATCGAGCTCCGGGCCCTGAAGGAATACCTCGACGACATGCTCGGCAAAGGTTTCATACGTCCCTCGATCTCTGTGGCTGGCGCCCCGGTTCTGTTTGCCAAGAAAAAAGACGGATCCCTCCGACTCTGTGTGGACTATTGGGGACTCAACAAGGTCACCAAAAAGAACCGGTACCCCCTCCCCTTAATTGGAGACCTTGTTGATTGCCTTCGCAGCGCCAAGATTTACACAAAAATCGACCTTCGTTCCGGCTACAACAACGTCCGGATTGCCCCGGGACATGAATGGAAGACCGCCTTTTGCACCCGCTACGGCCTCTTTGAGTATCTCGTAATGCCCTTCGGAATGACTAACTCCCCCGCCACCTTCCAGTACTTCATGAACGACATCTTCCACGACATGAACAACGTCTTTGTCATTGTATATTTGGACGATATCCTGATCTACTCGAATTCGCTGGTGGAGCATTTGGAGCACGTCCGCCATGTCCTGGAATGACTCTGAGAGTATCACCTTCATGCTAAACCCGAAAAGTGCTCATTCCACACAGCGGAAGTCGAATATCTCGGGGTCATTGTCACCCCCGACAGTGTGCGCATGGACCCCACCAAGGTCGATGCGATACTCAACTGGCCCTCCCCACAGAACGTCAAGGAGGTACAGTCATTCTTGGGGTTTGCTAACTTCTATCGCCGCTTCATTGACAACTACTCTGGGATCACCAAACCCCTCAACCGACTCACACGGAAGGACACCCCTTGGGACTGGGACAGCAAGTGCCAGAGCGTATTCCTCCTCCTGAAGAAGGCCTTCACCTCCGCTCCAGTCCTCCACCATTTCGACCCCTCCCTACCGATTGTGCTCGAATGTGACGCCTCCGACTATGCTATCGCCGGGATACTCTCCCAGTCGAACTCGGGGGGCAAGGATCTCCGCCCCGTCGCCTTCTACACCCAATCAATGATCCCAGCGGAACTCAACTATGACATTTACAACAAGGAACTCCTCGCGATCGTTGAAGCCTTTCGTCAGTGGCGGGCCTACCTCGAGGGGTCCCTGCACCGCATCCAAGTCTACTCCAATCACAACAACCTGCAATATTTCACGACCACGAAACAGCTCAGCCACTGCCAGGCTTGATGGTCCAAAACCCTTTTGGAGTACGATTTTACTATTCACTACCACCCTGGGCGACTCGGCGCAAAGCCTGACGCCCTCACTCAGAGACCCAACGTGTATCCAAAGAGGTCGTTCAAAACCGAACAAAATGCATTCAACCATTGAGTGGTAATCCCACCCAAACATCTACATGCCGTGCTGATTTTAAACGAAGAAGGAATCCTCCAGCAAATCAGGAATTCACCCCCAGACCCCTTCTTCAACCAGCACAACCCCCGCAACAACCCTGATGAGTCAAGTGTAGACAACCCCTTTTCGCTATCCCCGGACCACCGCCTCCTGCTCCGGAGTGGACAAATCTACGCCCTGGACCACAAGTCCATTCGCCTCGACATACTCTGGCAGCACCACGATCACAAACTCTGGGGGCACCCAGGAATTCGTAAGACCCTTCAACTCATCTCCCGGACTTATTTTTGGCCAGGAATGAAGAAGGACGTCACGCAATATGTAAGAGCCTGCAAACCCTGCCTACAGGCCAAAGTACCCCGCCATCGCCCCCACGGATTACTGAAACCCCTCCCCGTCGGTCGCTGCCCCTGGTCCTCAATATTGATGGATCATATCGTCAAACTCCCTGACTCCGAAGGTTTTGACGCAATCCTCGTCGTCGTCTGCTGCCTTACTAAACAAGCCCTCTTTATTCCCTGCCACACCACTGACACCGCCCTGGATTTTGCCAAACTATTTCTAGAACACGTATTCTCCAAACACGGACTTTCTAATGACATCGTCTCCAACCGTGGACCCCTATTCGTATCTCATTTTTGGCAATCGCTGTGCAAGGCGCTCGAGATCAAAACCAGCCTCTCTACCGCCTACCACCCGGAAACTGACGGACAAACCAAGCGCGTAAACCAGACGTTAGAACAGTATCTTCGCCTCTATGTTAACTATTTACAGAATGACTGGTGTGCGGAGCTTCCCCTCGCTGAATTCACCTACAACAACACGCCTCACTCCGCCACCGGAGTTTCCCCCTTTTACGCCAACAAGGGCTACAATCCTCGACTCACGCTGTCCCTCAAAGACATCCCTTCCCACGTTGCCCACGAAGTCGCCAAGGACCTCCGATCCCTCCACCAATTCCTCCAGGATGAGATCGACACCGCCAACCAAGCCTACTCCAAGCACGCCAATGCCCGTTGCAAGCCAACCCCCGACTGGCCCCCCGGCACCCTGGTCTGGCTCGACCAACGAAATCTTAAGACCCGGAGGCCTTCCATCAAACTCGACCACAAATGCCTCGGCCCATTCAAGATCCTCCGGAAGGTCTCCACCCACGCTTACAAGCTCGACCTGCCTCCGGGCCTGAAGGGCCTCCACCCTGTGTTCCACATTCAACTCCTTGAAAGGCACGCTCCAGACCCCTTCCCCAGCCAACGCCCCAGCCGACTGCCCCCCGTCAAAGTCGAGGACGAGTATCACTACGAGGTCGACGAGATCCTCGACTCCCGGGTAGTTTGTGGCCGACTCCAGTACTTGGTCCGCTGAAAAGGCTACGGACCTGAGGACAACACATGGGAACCCCAAAAGAACCTCGACAGAGCCCCCGACAAACTCCGGGACTTCCACCGACGGAATCCTGCCAAGCCCCAGAACCCCCGGGACTGACCCAACACAGATGGCAATAGTGGGTGTAACCCCCGCCTCTGGGTTCACCAGGGATTCAACTCCCACCAGTACTCTCCTACGTGTTTCCACTTACTCCTCTCCTTGCTCTATCTGAAACTTCCCACACTCAGCAGAAGGACCAGAGACTGTATAGGAACAAGCAGTGTACATATATATACTCGAACAAGAAGGGGCAGAGAACAAGTCAACAATGGGGTCTGAGTTCCCCTCACTCTCCCTCCTCCTCCGACCCTAACCCCGCTACCCTTCCCACCATGAACACCTCCAACTGTGCCACTACTGCCGCCAGAACCTCGGGTTGCCCGGGAAGCGGTTCCCCCACGTCCGTCGCCATCTCCCACCACGCCCCGGGATCTGCCGTCGCCCTCCACCGATGCCCTGCCAACAGACGCCCCATCTGCGTAACCCCTTGACCCAACTCCGGCGGAAGGTCCCCGGGCATTCTCGCCAACCCATCATGGATGGACCCCAGCGCTGCCGACGCTCTGTCGAGAAGGATGCGATGCTCCCTGGCCCAGTCTGTGGAACCTGAATCAGCGCTTAGGAGATGAAAGCAGGGAAACCACTCACGAAGCACTCCTCACCGGCCCGAGGCCGCCTTGTTGGCAAGCCATTCCTCCCGCCGCCGCCTGGACTTCCCCAGTGCTGGAACCCTGCTGGGTCTCCCGCACCCCTGAGCCTCCTGCCTGCTGCGTCGCCACCTCCGCCCGTGCCTGCAAATGCACCGTCCACACCTCCAACTCCTGCAGACGAGACAATCGCTCCGCGGCAGTCCCGATGGCGATGTCCTTGTCTTTCCGCACCAAGTCCTGTTCCCTCCGAACCCCGTCCAACTCCCGTCAAGCCCCGTCCCTCTCCTCCCGTACCCCCTGAATCTCCTCCTTGCGTGCGACCAACAACCATTCCAAGCCCTCTACCCGACGCCGCAGATAGGCCTCCGCAACCGACCACGACCTATCCGCAGACTGCTCAACGGGGGCTCTGGATGTAGGGGAGTACACCGCGGAACCAGGGGGGCCCCCCATTACCTGCTTGCCCCGCGCCCGCTTACTGGGACCCGCCTTGGGTGAAGGGGACACTCTCCGTTTCCCTTTCTCCTGCGTGGAAGGGGCCCCCTCCCTCCGCCCACCCCGCGGGGGGCCCACCTTCATGACAGGCGCGCTAACCCGTTCCCCTTCCCCAGCCCCGGAGCCCCTCCCCAACACCCTGCCCTTCCACCCTTCCTCCAGCTGCGCTGCAACCCAACCTCAATCCCACCCTTGCTCCGCCGCAACGCAGACGGCCCGCCAACTCAGGGTGACAGAGCACTTCTCGTGCTGCAAACAGCATGGAAGGCACACCGATGTGTCCCGCCGTACCCCCGATGCAGGTTCCTCAAATTCACACTGCTCCCCTCATCGGGTACAAGACGCACACTGCAGGGGCATGTTGGTCCGGGAAACATGAAGCTAAGTAGCCACTCACCGGGGCCGCCACCTGACACCACTCAAGGGTGGGGGGACCCCTCGCCCGACCCACCGCCTCGGCAAACTGCTCTGGCGTCACCTCCGCCTGTACCACCCTCGAACCCTCTGGGACAAGCCGGACCACCCCCTGACGAATGCCAGACTTGGAGCGCGTAGAAGGGGCCATGCCCGCTGGTGGCTGCATCGCATCCGCGCCAGACGGTGGCCCTGAGGGACCAGCCATGGCCGAAGACAGCGGCTGGGATGGCGGGGATGGTGACCTAGATGCTGTGGGAGAATAAGCTGAAGAAGACATTACAACAAGCTGGGGGACCCCCGGGTGCATCCACCCCTTTTAATAACTTAGGAAGGGGCCCCTGACAAATGGCGGCCGCACCTTGACTTCCTTCCCCATGCTGCCGCCGCTCGCTGCAGTTTGATCAATATTGATCAACTTTGATTCCCATGCCCTACCGAGCCCCAACTTGCTCCTCGCATCCCGAGGGTCTCAACGCTGAAGGGGGGGTGATGTCACGACCCGCTCCCTAGCTCCCTAGACACTGCTCCCAACCCCTCCCGATTTCCCGTCTAACTCCCCTGAACCCCGCCCACACTGGATAACTCCGACGCTTCTCCGGCAAACCCCGATGGCAACTCCCTCTCCGTAGCCATCAACACTCCCCCTGAAACCTTCCCCCACCGTTCCTGGCCACGTCATACGTCCCCGACCCCCTACCCTAGTTTACCCAACCCATCCCGGAGTATCACGACGTCCCCGGAGCAGCCGCGCCCCCAACTGATCCCATCAGAATACTGCCGTGGCCCGACCTTGGATTGTACCTGACACCTGTCGACTCCGCACAGCTCCATCAACCCCCACCACCATATCCGCTGCCCTCCGAGGTACCCAGTAGTCGGTATATAAGTCGTAGAATAACTCCTCGAACTTTAGTCTTGATATTACATTTACCGGTTTCCTATGTTTCGTCTCTCGTCTCGTCTCTGTTTCTGTTTTTAAGTTTTGAATCTATCTTTTTTCCTCAGTCTCGTCTTGTCTCCATCTTGTCTTGACTGTACATATTTCCTTTGTTCTTCTAAGTTCCCCTTGTTCCCTACATCAGTACAAACTCCGCACATGTGCCACGACCCAAACATTCTTATGACAACTCTGAACCTCGCTACCCGCTCGGCCCTGGAACCCATCAAGCCCTGGTAATCCCCAATCCAGCTCTGACCCCGCCCCCATCACCCAAGAAGCCTCCGCTTACCCCACAATCTATTTGCACGCCCACAAACTAGCCCTGACACCCGCCCTGGGTCAACAACCAGTACCTTCGGTCTTAGACTCCTCCGGACCATTCAGGACTCACTCGGGCCGCTCTCCCTAGGGACCCCCTTGCAAGCTTTCCCCACCTCCGCTCCAACTCTGGATGCCTGGTTATAAGTGCAGGACATCGTGTCTGCCTAGTAAGGACTTGCCAGTGTACTGAGCCCCCATCGTCAGCGGAACCTGACAGCGATAAAAGTTAGCAAACCCCAGGAATGACTGTACCTCCTTGATGTTCCACAGCAGGGGCCAGTTGAGTACTGTGTTGACCTTGGTGGGGTCCATGTGCAAGCCGTTGGGGGTGACAACGACTCCAAGATATTTGACCTCCATCATGTGGAAGGAGCATTTCTTGGGTTTAGCATGAAGGTGGTACTCTTGGAGTTGTTCTAAAATGCGGCGGACGTGCTCTGGATGCTCTGTCAGCAAATTCAAGTAGATCAGGATGTCATCCAGGTATACAATAATGAAAACGTCATTCATGTCATGGAAGATGTCATTCATGAAGTACTGGAAAGTGGCAGGGGAGTTAGTCATTCCAAAGGGCATTACAAGGTACTCAAAGAGGCCATAGCAGGTGCAAAAAGCAGTCTTCCATTCATGTCCCAGAGCAATCTGGATGTTGTTGTAGCCAGAGTGGAGGTCTATCTTTGTGTAAATCTTGGCACTGCAGAGACGATCAATGAGGTCTCCAATCAAGGGGAGGGAATACCAGTTCTTTGTGGTGACTTTGTTGAGTCCCCAATAATCCACACAGAGTCAGAGGGACCTGTCCTTCTTCTTGGTGAACAGAACTGGAGTGCTGGCGGCGGAGATCAATGGGCGTATAAAGCCCTTGCTGAGCATATCATCGAGGTATTCCTTCAAGGCTCAGAGCTCAACCTTGGACATGTTGTAGATCTTGCCAAATGGGGGTGAGGTACCTTCTTTGAGGTCAATCTTGTGGTCATAGGAGCAGTGCAGAGGAAGTTCTTTGGCACTCCCTTCAGAGAACATGTCAGCAAACTCATGATACTCCAGGGGAACTACTTTAGATAGGATCTGTTCCTCCATCTTGCTCTCTGGCACGGTGGTCCCTGTGCAGAGGTGCTCCTTGGGTAGGGCTGGTGTGATTTGTAACTGGAAGGTGGGGGTGGTGTCTTGTAGAAGGCGTGCAAAGGGAACAGCGCTGACAATTTTAATGTCAAGGCTTCTGGGGTTGTTGGAGTTGGATGTGAGAGTGGTAGCGGATGAGTCCAGAGTGGTGGCGGAGTTGGTCAGGGACCTTGAGCGTCGCTGGTCAGGGTACCATGGGCCTTTGTATCAATTCTGGGGTATGTTGGGAGGCAGCCATTGTAATGTGATTGAGGGTGACGGAGGCAGAGTGGCATCTCCTGCTTTGTTGGGGTTGTCATCAGAGGTTGAGGGACTCTGGGTCACTCTGGAGGTGCTGGCACCAGGATGGGAGATGTCAAGGTCTGGGATAGACTGGAGGCGGAGGGGGATGGTGGCTGCTAAACTTGCTTCAGAGCCAGGGAATTGCATGGTGAGGTCCTTCCAGTCGATGTTGGGGTTGATGTCTTGCAGCCATGGGAGTCTGAGCATGATTGGAGTTGGCAGAGGTAATTGGGTGACAAGGAGCCGGGCCTGAAACTGCAGGTCATTGTCAAGGGTGAGGGTGTTGTTGTGGTATTGAGTGATCCTTGTCGTGGCGGGGCTTCCATTGAAGAGTTGGAGCTTGAGGGGTTTGTCGAGGTCATTGCGCTGGAGGCCAAGCTGATTACTGACAAAGGTGCTGGAGGCACCGCTGTTGACAAGGGCAGGGAATACCTTGGAAGAGTTGTTGAGTCAGACATTGACAATGAATGACCATGCAGATCTAGAGCGGAGCTGCGAAGGAGTCCAGGGGTGGTTGATTGTGGTCTCAGAGTTCTCGGAGGAGGGTGAGACATCAAAAGGTACCAGCCCAGAGTTGGTGGGGTTGTCCCAGTCAAGGCGGAGGGTGAGGCTGGGCCAGTCAATGTGGGGGTTGGTGGAATGGAGCCATGAGAATCCTAAGACAACGGGGGCGGAGGAGTGTCATTTTGTAATAAGTAGTGAGAGTTCTTGCTGTTGTCTGTTGGCAAAGGTCTTGGTTGTTTCCAGGCAGTGTGTGATGTCTCCCACTGGGGTGGGGTCTCCATCAAAAAGTTTGAGGGGGATCGGGGCAGAGAGGCATTGGAGGGAGTGGGGAGTGAGCGCTGCCAGGGATTCATTGATGAAGTTGTCAGTGGTGCCACTGTCAACTAGTGTGGGGATGGGGTTGTTGGTGAAGGGAAGAGTGGTGCAGAGGAGGAGGTTGGTGGATGAGTGGGAGGGTAGGTGTACTGGGGGGCTGTCTGGAGCAAGTATTGTTGTGCGGAGGAGTGTGGCTGGGATGGAGAAGATGTTGGGATCTGGTCCACAGTCTAGTGCATCTTCAAGACCTAAATCGCTGACTCGTTTTCCATAAACTGGTAGTTACAGTCTTCTCCATTGATTGTCCACACGGCGCGTTCCATCACCTGTTGTTTAGGACAACTGCGAATAAAGTGTCCCTGCTCACTACATAGGATGCATGCACCCTCCTTCCATCATTTCTCCTGCATTTCCTCCAGCACGTCGATCCATGGGCTATCCAAAATCCGGTTTGCGCATAAGGCTTCTTGATTGTTGGCAGGGTCTGGAATGTTGTCATGGTCATCAGGGTTGGTGTCCAGGGGTCCCGGAGTTTCATGGAGGTTGGCAGCGTTGAGCTGGGCCAGCAGACGTTGCTCTGGGGGTGGGTTGGTGCTGGTAATTCCTCAGCTCAAGGGAAAGTGGGGCGTGGGGTTAGCGGGGATTGAGGACCAAATGCCATTGGTTGCTCTGGCCTGCCAGTTGGTGTTACCAGAGGTGTTTCAGGGAATCCGGAGCGCCGTGTTTTTGCTGCAATCTTCCCAGTAACATTGGTTGACCTGGGTAATGAGCGCCTTGTACCCATCGTAGGTGGTTTGCTTGGGTGTGAGGTGAAGGACCTCCTTGATTCATTGAGGCAGAGTGCGACGGAGGGCAAATCGGAGAGCATTGTAGTTCCAGCTGGTCTTGTAGGCTTCCCGTTCAAACCATACAATAAAGGTTGTGAAGCGTTCATTGTCATGCATTTGGAGGTTGAAGAGATTTTCCTCCACCTCCGCTATGGTGTCAAAGATGCCAAACTTACTCGAGAATTCCTGGGTGAAAGCAAGCCAATTGGAGAGCATGGGGTTGTTGGGGTCAAACTGGAGTAGCATGGTGTAATGATCAAAGGTGATACCCTGTAAATATGACATGGCAAAGGCCACTCGTGAGCTCTCAAGTTGGAAGGTAATTGGCTTAGCTTGGAACATAGTCAGACACTGGGTTAGAAAGATTCACCACTTCCAGGGGTCGTGGCCGGTGAAGGGTTTGGGTTTCTGAATGTTGAGCTTACCCTCCCAGGTGTCATGACCCATTCCCTGAAGCCCCATACATCACCTGACAAACCCCTGTCCCCCCAGAACCTCTCCTGATGCTTTGTCAAACTTCCCCAGCACTCTGCGCTTACTCCGGCTAACTCCGACACATTCTTGGCTAACTCCAACAGCCCCCAGGCCAACTCTGACATCTTCCCCACAGCTGCCGGCGCTTCCCCTGGACTTCCTGAGCCTCTGGGACCACTCCTCTGCCATGCCTGACCCCATTACACATCATCAACTTGACACCCTGGCTCTCCCGACTTACCCTGGGGTATCATGACAACCTTGGAATGGACTGCATCACAATTGATCCCATCAACATATCAATGCGGCCTGCCCTCTGGTTGTAACTGACACTTGTTGACTCTGTTGAGCTCCGCCAAGCCCCGCCACCACAGCTGACGTCCCCAGAGCTCTTCAGTAGTTAGTATATAAGACATAGAGTAGCTTCTTGTACTCTAGTCTTGAGATAACCTATCTACTTACCTACCTGGCCTGATGTGTTTCTGATTGTTTCTTCTCGTGTTTCATGTTTTGTGTCTTGTTTTCCTTATTCTCAGTCTCCCAGTCTTATCTTGTCTCTATTCCATTATCGTTTTGTTATTGTTCCGTGTCTCTGCCTGAATCTATTCTTGTTCTCATCTCGTCTTCATCTCATTTTGTTCAACTCCATCTCATCTTGTTTGACTCCGTCTCATCTTGTTCAACTCCATCTCATCTTGTTTGATTCTGTCTATTGTGCTCAAGTCCTCTCAACCATAACGCCCTCACAAACTCCATGATTACAATTACAAACCTCCAACACTCTTTCACCAACTCTGGACCTCGCTACACGCTCGTCTCCAAACCCTATCAATCCCTGTTGATCCCCCATCAGAACTCCGGTTCCACTTCCATCATTTGCATAGCCTCCACCTCCTCCGCACCCACAATACTCACACACAGACTTATGCCTGAACCCCACCAAGCCCATTCCCCATCCCTGCAACTCATCCTCTACTCCTCCAGACCACCCCAGACTTGCTCAGACCAACCTCTACTAACTATCCTCACAAGTCCCCAATGTCTGGAACACCTCCGAGTGCCTGGTTGTCAGTGCAGAGAATTACGTCTGCCTAGTAAGGACTCGCCCAGTGTAGCTGAGCCCCCGTGGACAGCGGAACCTGACACTGGGCCAGTGCATTGCAGGTATTGTCCTGTGGATTTTGAGCTCAGGGCAGGGGTCTGGTGTTGTAGTAGTAATAGTAGTTGTTCCCATTTCCGCGCTGGGGGGGGAAGTTGTCCATCGCCAGGCCCCATCCCCCAGGGGGTCTGCCATTGGGTGTCCATCTGCTGGGGAGTTGACCCGCATTGCCCGGGGCAGGCCCTGGGGCCCATTGTGGGGGTTCTCTGGGGGTGGGGGGTCCGAAATAATTGGCATTGGCAGGAGGGTTAGGCATCGGAGCAGGCAGGAGATAAGGATGGTTGGTAAGGAAGGGTGGTTGGAGCGCCCCAGGACCTGTGGGCTGTTGCGGGAGGACTGGGGCATTGGGACAGGGCAGAGGGGCATTGACACAAGAGGCACAGAGGTCAAAGTGGGGGGGTCGGTCTTGTGGAGGTCCGTTGCATGGGGCGTGCTCGTCAGCAGGGTTACCAGGCTCATCAATGTAGGAGAGAGTCTGGTTGTTGTCATCAACGTGTGAAGGTAGCCATTGGAAGCGGGGTTCAGAGATGGCAGGCTGGTCCCAGGTTTGGAAGGCGCTAGGAATGGAGTTGGCCCAGTGGCAAGTGGAGGGCCAAGGTATGGGCGGCTGGTTGGTCGAACAATCCCCCTGCAGGGTTGAGGTTCCTCAAGATGCTGGAGGCCGCATTGAGTTCTTCCTGCTGACAGGGAACAGAAGGCAGGGCTTTGCTTCATGTTTTGATGGGCTCCTTGCATTGCACATGGAAGGAGCGGGCGGGGTCTAGAGGGTCTTTGAAGGGGTGGGGGTTTGGGCTGGTGTGGATTTCTTTAACCAATGCACGGAGCTTGTTCTGTAAGTTATCGTCAATGCCCAGGGTGCCTTGCGTAGTCTGTGGGAGGTTCCCTTGCAGATAGTGCTCATGGAAGTCGAGGAGTCAATCTGCCCAGACTTCCAGAGTCATGGAGGTGTTGGGGTAACCTAGGTTGGTGAGGAGGGTGCAGGTGCGTCTTGCAAACTCTGCGGGAGAGAGGCAGAGGAAGTGGAGGACTTTGTTGCGTTGTTGGGCATAGGCTTTGACCCTTTGCTGCCTAGGAGAAGGAGCTGCTTGAGCGGGGAACAGAATCCAAGGGGGAGAATAATTATCCATAGGCCCCGGAGGGGTTGGGGCTGCAGCAGGGACTGGGTATGCATAATAGTGGGTGGAGGAAAGGTAGGCGGGATTAGGGGGTGCTGCAGAATATCCTCCAGAGTACATACAGGGATTGTTGCCATTGGCAGAGAACGCGGGAGGGCAGTGCCAGCCTGGAGGTATTCCTTGGCTGATGGAGGGGGCATAGAATGCCTGGTTGAGGTCAGGAGTCCAGTGACAAGGGACATACTGATCCGTGAGGGGGTCTGGGTAGAACAGGGTGTAGGGGTTCTCCGGTACTGGTTGTCACAACCCATACCCCGGACCCCCACACATTGTCCAGCAACCTCCCATTCCCCAAAAACCCTGATGCTCCGCTGAACTTCCGCCCATGCCCCGCGCCTATTTTGGGTAACTCTGATGCCTCCCGGGCTAACTCCGACGGCCCTGCTTACCTGGGATCTCCCAAACTCCGAGAACCACCCCCGCTGTTCCTGATCTTTGCCACCCATCATCAACTCAACACCCTGGCTCCTCCAACCCATTCCGGAGTGTCACGACAACCTCGGGGCAACCCGCGTTCCCAAATGATCCCATCAACATATCAACATGGCCCAACTCTTGATTGCAACCGACACCCGCCAACTCTGTTGAGCTCCGCCAAGCCCCGCTGCCACAGCCGACGTACTCCGAAGTTCCCCAGTAGTCAGTATATAAGATGTCGAGTAGCTCTTTGTACTCTAGTCTTGATGTTACCTACCCATTGTTAATGTTTCCTATAGTCTGATTGTTTTCTTTCTTGTGTTCCGTGTTCCGTGTCTTGTTTTCCTTACTCTCAGTCTCCCGGTCTTATCTCAGTCTCCCGGTCTTGTCTTGTCTCCATTTCATTATCATTCTTGTTATTGTTTTGTATCTCTGCTCAAATCCATTCTTGTTCCATCTCAACCCCATTTCAGTTCGTCCGACACTGTCTCGGTGACTCCGTCCGGCCATTGTGCCCAAGTCTTCCCCAACCTTAACAACCTCACAAACTCTGCAATTACGATTACGAACCCCGACACTCTTTCACCAGATCCAAACCTCACTCTTCACTCAGTTCCAGACTCCATCAACCCCAATTGATCTTCCATCAAACCCTGGCTCCGCTCCCATTGATCGTGCAGCCTTCCACCCCTTCACGTCCACAAATCTCCCATACGGTCTTCTGCCTGAACCCCGCCAAGCCTGTCCCATTTCCTTGCAATCCAACTTCTCTGGATCCCCCCGGACCTGTTCAGATCACATCCCACTGACTATCCACACAAGCAATCAGTGTCCAGAACGCTTTCAAGTGTCCGGTTGCCAGTGCAAGGGGATCATGCCCACCTAGTAAGGACTCGCCCAGTGCAGCTGAGCCCCCATGGTCAGCAGAACCTGACACCGGTTGACCATAGACATTGGTTAGGTAGCCGGCAGGGTTGTATGCAGGGTTATATGCAGACATCAAGAATGGAGTAAGGGGGAGTCTTGATATTATGTCAGGTTCCACTGATGATGGGGGCTCAGCTACACTGGCGAGTCCTTACTAGGCAGATGCAATGTCCTGCGCTTATAACCAAGTGTCCAGTATTGGCACAGAAGGACTTGTGAGGGGGAGCTAGGGGGTGGTCTGAGCAAGTCCAGAGTGGCTTGGGGGCATCTAAGACCAAGTATACTAGTCGTCAAACCTGGACAGGTGCCAAAACAAGTTTGTGGGCACGCAAATAGAATGCAGAGTAAGTGGAGGCTTTGCGGTTGATGGGGGCGGAGCCGGAGTTTGACAGGAGATCACCAAGATGTGAGGGGTTCCTGGGCTGAGCAGGAGTGAGGTCTGGGGTTGTCATAGGAATGTTCAGGTCATAGCATGTGTGTGGATTTTGTACTGTCATTGGAGATGAAAGGAACTTAGGAAGACAAAGGAACTATACACAGTCGAGATGAGGCAGAGACGAGGCAAGATGAGACAGAGAACAGAGATAGATTCAAAACTAAAAATAGAGACAGCGGTGAGATGAAAGACAAGACATAGGAAACTGGTAAATGCAATATCAAGACTAAAGTACTAGGGGTTACTCTACAACTTATATACCTACTACTGGGCGGCTCTGGAGGGCAGAGGATATGGCAGCGGGCTTGACAGAACTGCATGGAATCAACAGTTGTCAGGTGCGATCTTAGAGTGGGCCACAGTGACATTCTGATGGGATCAGTTGGACAGCAGATCGTTCCAGGGTCGGGGAAAGCCTTAGAAGTCCAGGAGAATTCAGAAGATGCATCAACTGCTGCGGAAAAGGTGTCAGAGTTGATCAAGGAGCCATTGGGGTCTGCTGAGGAAGTGTCAGAGTTGCCCAAAGTGGGCATGGAGGGTGGGCAAGGGTTGGGGAGTTTGGCAGAGCATTGGGGGGGCTGGAGGCAGTGTCAGGGTCTAGGGAGTGGGTCATGACACTCATTACCCAGGTTGACCAATGCTACTGGGAAGACCGCAGCAAAAACACAGTGCCCCGGACCCTCTGGAACGCCTCTGGTAACACCAACTGGCAGGCTGGAGCAACCAATGGCATTTGATCCTCAATCCCCACTAACCCTGCCAACCCCCCACCCCGTTTTCCCCCAGGCTGAGGAATTACCAGCACCAATCGACCCCTGGGACAACATCTGCCAGCCTAGCCCAATGCCGCCAACCTCCACAAAACTCCAGAACCCCTGGACACCAACCCCAATAACCATGATGACATTCCAGACCCTGCCAATGACCAAGAAGCCTTATGCGTGAACAGGATTTGGAATAGTCCATGCATTGATGTGCTGGAGGAAACGCAGGAGAAACAACGGAAGGAGGGCATGTGCATCCTATGTGGTGAGCAGGGACACTTTATTTGCAGTTGTCCTAAGTGACAGGTGATGGGACGCGCCATGTGGATGATTGATGGAGAAGACTGTCTATCAGTTTACGGAAAACAAGTCAGCAGTTTAGGTCTTAAAGATGCACTAGACCATGGACCAGACTCCAATGTCTTCTCCACCCTGGCCACACTTCTTTGCACAACAATACTTGCCCTGGACAGCCCCCCAGTACACCTCCCCTCCCACTCATCCACCAACCTCCTCCTCTGCACCACTCTTCCCTTCACCAACAACCCCATCCCCACACTAGTTGACAGTGGCACCACTGACAACTTCATCAATGAATTCCTGGCAGCGCTCACTCCCCACTCCCTCCAATGCCTCCCCACCCTGATCCCCCTCAAACTTTTTGATGGAGACCCCACCCCAGCGGGAGACATCACACACTGCCTAGAAATGACCATACCCTTCCCCAATGGATGACAGCAAGAACTCTGACTACTTATCACAAAATTACACCCCTCTGCCCCCATCGTCTTAGGATTCTTATGGCTCCATTCCACCAACTCCCACATCAACTGGCCCAGTCTCACCCTCCACCTCAACCAGGACAGCCCCACCAACTCTGGGCTGGTACCTTTTAATGTCTCACCCTCCTCCAAGAACTCTGAGACCACAATTGACCACTCCTGGACTCTCCTGCAGCTTCGCTCTAGATCCACATGGTTGTTCATCATCAATGTCCAACTCAACAACTCTTCCAAGGTATTCCCTGCCCTTGTCGACAGCAGTGCCTCCAGCACCTTTGTCAGTAATCAACTCGGCCTCTGGTGCAACAACCTCAACAAACCCCTCAAGCTCCAACTCTTTGATGGAAGCCCTGCCACAACAAGAATCACTCAATACTATGACAACACCCTCACCCTTGACAATGATCTGCAGTTTCAGGCCCGGCTCCTCATCACCCAACTATCTCTGCTGACTCCAATTGTGCTTGGACTCCCATAGCTGCAAGATGTCAACCCCAACATCAACTGGAAGAACCTCACCATGTGATTCCCCAGCCCTGAAGCAAGTTTAGCAGCCGCCATCCCCCTCCACCTCTAGTCTCTCTTGGACTCTGACGTCTCCCACCCCAGTGCCAGTACCTCCAGAGCAACCCAGAGTCCCTCAACCTCTGATGACAACCCTGACAAAGCAGGAGATGCCACTCTGCCTCAGTCACCCTCAATCACATTACAATGGCTGCCTCCCAACATACCCCAGAATCGATACAAAGGCCTGCAGTACCCCAACCAGCGATGCTCAAAGCCCCCAACCAACTCCACCACCACTCCAGACTCATCTGCTACCACTTTGACATCCAACTCCATTGACTCCGGAAACCTCAATATTAAAATCATTGGTGCCGTCCCCTTTGCACGCCTTCTACAAGACAGCACCCCTGCCTTCCAGTTACAAATCATGCCAGCCCTACCCAAGGAGCACCTCCACACAGGGACCACTGCACCAGAGAGCAAGACAGAGGAACAGATCCTATCCAAAGTAGTTCCCCCAGAGTATCATGAGTTCGCTGACATGTTCTCTAAAGGGAGTGCCAAAGAACTTTCCCCACACTGCTCCTATGACCACAAGATTGACCTCAAAGAAGGCACCTCACCCCCATTTGGCAAGATCTACAACATGTCCAAGATCGAGCTCTGAGCCTTAAAGGAATACCTCGATGACATGCTCAGCAAGGGCTTTATATGCTCATTGATCTCTGCCACTGGCACTCTAGTTCTGTTTGCCAAGAAGAAGGATGGGTCACTCTGACTCTGTGTGGGTTATCGGGGACTCAACAAAGTTACCAAAAAGAACCAGTATCCCCTCCCCTTGATTGGGGACCTCATTGATCATCTCCACAGTGCCAAGATTTACACAAAGATAGACCTCCACTCCGGCTACAACAACATCTGGATTGCTGTGGGACATAAGTGGAAGACCACCTTTTGCACCTGCTATAGCCTCTTTGAGTACCTTGTAATGCCCTTCAGAATGACTAACTCCCCTGCCACTTTCCAGTACTTTATGAACAACATCTTCCACAACATGAATGATGTTTTCATTATTGTATATCTGGATGACATCCTGATCTACTCAAATTTGCCAATGGAGCATCCAGAGCATGTCTGCTGTATCTTAGAACAACTCCGAGAGTACTACCTTCATGCCAAACCCAAGAAATGCTCCTTCCACATGACAGAGGTCAAATATCTTGGAGTCATTGTCATCTCTGACGGCATGCGCATGGACCCCGCCAAGGTCAATGCAATACTCAACTGGCCCCTGTCACGGAACATCAAGGAGGTACAGTCATTCCTAGGGTTTGCTAACTTTTATTGCCATTTCATTGACAACAACTCCAGGATCACCAAACTCCTCAACTGACTCATGCGGAAGGACACCTCTTGGGACTGGGACAGCAAGTGCCAGAGCGTATTCCTCCTTCTGAAGAAGGCCTTCACCTCCACTCCAGTCCTCTGCCATTTTGACCCTTCCCTGCCAATCATGCTCGAATGCAATGCCTCTGACTACACTATTGCTGGGATACTCTCCCAGTCAGACTCAGGGGGCAAAGATCTCCATCCTGTTGCCTTCTACACCCAATTGATGATTCCAGTAGAACTCAACTATGACATCTACAACAAAGAACTCCTTGCAATTGTTGAAGCCTTCTGTCAGTGGCAGGCCTACCTCAAGGGGTCCCCACACTGCATCCAAGTATACTCTGACCACAACAACCTGCAATACTTCACGACCATAAAACAGCTCAGCTGCCACCAAGCCCAATGGTCTGAAACCCTCTCAAAGTATGACTTCACCATCCACTACTGCCCTGGGCGACTCAGCGCAAAGCCCAACGCCCTCACTCAAAGGTCTGACATGTATCCAAAGAAGTCATTCAAAGCCAAACAGAATGCATTCAACCATTGAGTGGTAATCCCTCCCAAACATCTACATGCCATGCTAATTTTAAATGAAGAAGAAATCCTCCAGCAAATCAGAAATTCACCCCCGGACTCCTTCTTCACCCAGCACAACCCCTGCAACAACCCCAATGAGTCAAGTGCCAAGAATCCCTTTTTGCTGTCTCTGGACCACCACCTCCTGCTCCAGAGTGGACAAATTTATGCTCCAGACCACAAGTCCATCTGCCTCGACATACTCTGGCAGCACCATGACCATAAGCTCTGGGAGCACCCAGGAATTTGTAAGACCCTTCAACTCATCTCCTGGACTTACTTTTGGCTAGGAATGAAGAAGGACATCACGCAATATGTAAGGGCCTGTAAACCTTGCCTCTGGACCAAGGTACCCTGTCACTGCCCCCATGGATTATTGAAACCCCTCCCCATTGGCCACTGCCCCTACAATGCTCCAGAGTTCACCAAACTATTCCTCAAACATGTATTCTCCAAGCATGGACTCCCAGATGACATCATCTCTGACCATGGACCCCTGTTCATATCCCACTTTTGGCAATTGCTATGCAAGGCACTTGAGATCAAAACCAGCCTCTCCACCACCTATCACCCAGAGACTGATGGACAAACAGAATGAGTGAACCAGACACTGGAGCAGTATCTCTGCCTATACATTAACTATTTACAGAATGACTGGTGCACAGAACTCCCCTTTACCAAATTCACCTACAACAACATGCCCCACTCCGCTACTGGATTCTCCCCCTTCTATGCCAACAAAGGCTACAACCCCTGACTCACCCTGTCCCTAAAGGACATCCCCTCCCATGCTGCCCACAAAGTTGCTGAGGACCTCTGATCCCTTCACCAATTCCTCTGGGACAAGATCAATACCACCAATCAAGCCTACTCCAAACATGCCAATGCCTGACATGATCCCACTCCTGACTGGCCCCCCAGCACCTTGGTTTGGCTCAATCAATGCAACCTCAAGACCTGGAGGCTCTCCATCAAACTAGACCACAAACGCCTCAGTCCTTTCAAAGTCCTCTGGAAGGTCTCTACACATGCCTACAAACTCGACCTACCTCCAGGCTTGAAAGGCCTCCACCCCATGTTCCATGTTCAACTCCTTGAAAAACATGCTCCGGACCCCTTTCCCAGCCAGCGCCCCAGCCAACCACCCCCTATTGAGGTCAAGGACAAGTACTGCTACAAGGTCAACCAGATCCTTGACTCCTGCTTGGTCCATGGACAACCCCAGTACTTAGTCTGCTGGAAGGGCTATAGACCTGAGGACAACATGTGGGAGCCCGAAAAAAACCTCAACGGAGCCCCCAATGAACTCTGGGACTTCCATTGACAACACCCCACCAAGCCCCAGGACCCCTGGGACTAGCAAGTGCAGATGGCATCAGTGGGCATAACCCCCGCCTCTGGATTTATCAGGGATTCAACTCCCACAAGTAGCCCCCCTACATGTTTTCACTTACTCTGCCCCTCACTCATTCTGAAAACTTGATGCTCAGCAGGAGTACAAGAAGTCCGATATTCACAAAAGCTACAAGAAAGAAATACAGAAATAGGGGAGTACAGGGCAACAAGAAACCAGAATCCAGAAAACCCCTACTCCCCCTTCTCCTCCAAATCCACCTCTGCTATCCTCCCCACCAGATCCACCTCCAGCTGTGCTACTACCATTGCCAGAACTTTAGGATGCCCTGGGAGCAGCTCTGCCATGTCCATTGCCACCTCCCACCATGCTCTGGGGTCCACTGTTGCCCTCTGCTGATGTTCTGCCAGCAGACGCCCCATCTGCATGACCCCCTGCCCCAACTCTGGCGGGAGATCCCTGGGCATCCTCGCCAACCCATTGTGGATGGACCCCAGTGCTGCTGATGCTCCGTCAAGGAGGATGCGGTGCTCCCTGGCCCAGTCTGTGGAATCAAATGTCAGCTTGTAGTAAACAGGAGACAAAGGGAGCACTTATGGAGCACTCCCTGCCACCCCAAGGCCACCTTGTTGGCAAGCCACTCTTCCCACCACTGTGCCCTCTCCACCATTGCTCAGGTCACCTCCGCACTGGACCCCCACTGAGTCCCCCACATCCCTGACCCCTCCAATCGTTGCCCTGCCACCTCTGCCCACACCTCCAATGGCCTCATATGCACTCACAGCTCTTGAAGCTGTGACAGTCACTCCATGGCAGTCCCCATGGCAATGCCCTTATCCCTAAGCGCCAAGTCCTGTTCCTTCCGAGCCTCATCCAGTTTCCTCTGAAGCCTGTCCCTCTCCTCCCCCACCCTACAAACTTCCTCCCTGCATGTGGCCAACAACCTTTCCAACTCCTCCACCTGACACCACAGGAAAGCCTTGGCAACTGACCATGACCCTCCCACAGACTGCTTGACCAAGGCCCCAGAAGTCGGGGAATACACTGTGGGACCCAGAGGGCCTGCCATTGCTGACTCCTCCCACACCTGCTTGCTAGGCCCCGCCTCTGGCAAGAGGGACACCCTCCATTTATCCTTGTTGCATGTTGTGGGGGCCCCCTCCCTCCGCCCACCCTGTGGGGGCCCAACCTTCATTGGGGGCTGCCCCACGCCAACTCCCCCCTCTACCCCAGAACCCCTCCCTGAGACCCTACTCCTCCGACCCTCCTTCAACTGCGTAGCAACCCACTCATGGTCCCACCCCTGCTCCGCCGCAATGCAAGCAGCACACCAACTCAGAGTGACAGAGCACTTCTCATGCCACAAGCAATATAGGAGACACACTGACGTGTGCCGCCACACTCCCAGCACGGGCTCCTCAAACTTGCACTGTTCACTCTGCTGGGTACAGGACGTGCACTAGAAATGTGGGTTAGCTCGATAAGGAAGGGACATGCCAATGACTCACTGGGGCTACCACCTGACACCACTCTAATGTCAGAGGACCTCTTGCTTACCCCATGGCCTCTGCAAAGTACTCTGGCATCATGTCTGCCTGCATGACTCTCAACCCCATAGAGATGGAGCAGACCACCCTAGGGGCAATACCAGGCCTGGAACAAGAAGCAGGGATCACTTCCCCCACCGACTGCACTGGAGCCTCCCCCAACAAAGGCCCCGAGGGGCCCACCACTGCCGCTGACAACTCTGATGGGACTTATTCAGCACTCTGGCCATGACAAGCAAGAGACAGTACTTACAACTATGGTGCATTGCCTGCACCCGCCTATAGTCTCGCTGACCCTCAGAGTCCTCTGAGAAAGAAGTCAAGGTATGTGCTGATGGGGATGGGGATGCTGCTGGAGAATACTGTCAGGTTCCGCTGACGACGGGGGCTCAGTACACTGGCGAGTCCTTACTAGGCAGACGCTGATGTGCTCCTATGCCGCCTAGTGCCGTGCAGGAAACCAAAAAAAAAAAAAAGAACCTAACACTCGTCACTTGATAGGGTAGCTGGCAGTAGGAAGTTAATAGTTGAGGGCGAGTCAGTAACCGTCCCAGAGAACTAGAGCGAAAGTGGTGGCATGGAAGTGAAGCCGAAAATAGTTGCTACCGCTAACGATAGTCGCAGCGAACTTGAAACGGTGGCGGAGAGAGTAAAGGAGAGAGACAGCGGTAAGAGTAAAACTGAGATAGAAGGACAAACGTAAAGTTGTCGCTAGCCGCAATTGCTAGAGTCGCTAAGTTGAAATAACGCTAATAGGCACCCGTAGTCGGTACCACACTAAGTTGAGGTCGAGGTCGAAGAGGCTTGTTGCTAAGCCAAAGTCGAAGACGAGATGAGGGAAAGAGATGGGGCAAATGAAATCTTAAGCTGGTAGCTTATAGAGAGGGGAGTGATATGATGGTGATTCAATGGTAAAATTTGATGGGGTGATGTCTATGTACAGGCAGTATTTATACGTTTTCAAAGTATAGTAAGGGAAGGTAAGTAATTAAGCGCCACTAGCGGCGGCGTCTGCCACTCTGTTTAGGTTGCGTGCCAGGCGTCAGTCCGTAACTAAGTAAAAAGTCATAGGTGAAGCCTTGGCAACGACTAATTGCTAATAAGAACCAAAAAGAGAACAAGTCTGATGTCAATACCTGAAGTATGAACACCGTTCGGGGATGTCGGTAAGCTCAACAAGGGGAATGATAGTAAAAGAAAAAAAGTACGCGTCTGGTAATATATCCATATATAGTAAAGGAACGCTGTTTTGTCGCCAGGATCGCTAAGGTCGCTAATAATCGTCACCAAGGAGGTCTAGGCCTTGATGGTCCAGGCCCAAGTTCCAGGCTTTGCGTGATGTTCCCCGTGATCAATAAGTCTCGTGGTCGCTAGAGTCTTGTGCTTCGGTCCAATCCTCGGGCTAAGTCCCGTGCACTGAGTGTTGTGACTTGTGTCAAATTCAAAGTAGTCAGCTGCCGCTAAGTCCAAACTGCCGAAAAAGGTGCTCAGCGATAACTGGGGCTCATCATTGGGCTGGTGTGGATTTCTTCGACCAAGGCGCGGAGCTCATTCCGTAAGTTGTCGTCGATGCCCAGGATGCCTTGCATATTCTCCGGGAGGTTCCCTTGCAGGTAGCATTTGTGAAAGTCGAGGAGTCGATCCACCCAGACCTCCAGAGTTGCGGAGACGTTGGGGTAGCCTAGGTTGGTGAGGAGGGTGCGGGTACGCCTTGCAAATTCCACGGGGGACAGGCGGAGGAAGCGGAGGACTTTGTCGCGTTGCTGGGCGTAGGCTTCAATCCTTTGCTGCCTAGGAGAAGGAGGGGTTTGAGCGGCGAATGGTGGGTGGGGGGGGGAATAGTTATCCATGGCCTCCAGAGGGACTGGGGCTGCAGCGGAGATTGGGTACGCATAGTAATGGGCGGGGGGGAGGTAGGTGGGGTTAGGGGGTGCTGCGGAGTATCCTCCGGGGTTGATACGGGGGTTGTTGCCATCGGCGTGGAATGCAGGAGGGCGGCGCCAGCCCGGGGGTATTCCCTGGCTGATGGAGGGGGCGTAGAATGCCTGGTTGGGGTCAGGGGTCCAATGATGAGGCATGTATTGGTCCGTGAAGGGACCCAGGTAGAATGGGGCGTAGGAATTTTCCAGTAGGGGCTGGCCGTAGGCGTCGGTTGGGTAACCGACAGGGTTGTACGCGGGGTTAAACACAGACATCAAGAATGGGGTAAGGGGGAGTCTTGATATTATGTCAGGTTCCACTGACAACGGGGGCTCAGTACACTGGCAAGTCCTTACTAGGCAGACGCAATGTCCTGCACTTATAACCAGGCATCCAGAGTTGGAGCGGAGGTGGGGAAAGCTTGCGAGGGGATCCCTAGGGAGAGCGGCCCGAGTAAGTCCTGAATGGTCCGGAGGAGTCTAAGACCAAAGGTACTGGTCGTCGACCCAGGGCAGGTGTCAGGGCTAGTTAGTGGGCGCACAAATAAATTGTGGGGTAGGTGGAGGCTTCTCAGGTGATGGGGGTGGGGTCGGAGCTGGATAGGGGATTACCAGGGCTTGATGGGTTCCGGGGCCGAGCGGGTAGCGAGGTTCAGAGTTGTCATAAGAATGTTTGGGTCGTGGCACATGTGCGGAGTTTGTACTGACGTAGGGAGCAAGGGAACCTTAGAGGAACAAAGGAAATATGTACAGTCAAGACAAGACAGAGACAAGACGAGACTGAGAAAAAGATAGATTCAAAACCTAAAAACAGAAATAGAGACAAGACAAGAGACGAAACATAGGAAACCGGTAAATGCAATATCAAGACTAAAGTTCGAGGAGTTATTCTATGACTTATATACCGACTACTAGGTACCTCCGAGAGCGGCGGATATGGTGGCGGGGGTCGACAGAGCTGTGCAGAGTCAATGGGTGTTGGGTACAATCCAAGGTCGGGCCGTGGCAGTATTCTGATGGGATCAGTTGGGGGCGCGGCCGCTCTGGGAACGTCATGACACTCTGGGACGGGTCGGGTAAACTAGGGTAGGGGGTTGGGGACGTATGACGTGGCCAGGAACGGTGGGGGAAGGTTTCAGGGGGGTGTTGATGGCTACAGAGAGGGAGTTGCCATCAGGGGTTGCCGGAGAAGCGTCGGAGTTATCCAGTGTGGGCACAAAAGTGTGAGCGGGGTTCAGGGGAGTTAGATGGGAAATCGGGAGGGGTTGGGAGCAGTGTCTAGGGAGCTAGGGAGCAGGTCGTGACAAATACGTGGAAGACGACATTGAGAAAGTTTGAGAACTCCAGAGTACATCTGACCCTTTTCAATGACTAGGGAAGAACCCCCTGAGGAGTGGTGGCCATGCTTCAACTTCATTCCCCATGCTGCCGCTGCTACTGCAGTGTGATCAATATTGCTTGACTTTGATTCCCATGCCCCACCAATCCCCAAACTGTGCCCCACATCTTGAGGGTCTTGACGCTAAAGGGGGGGTGATGTCATGACCTGCTCCCTAGACCCCGACACCACCTCCAGCCCCCCCAATGCTCCGCCAAACTCCCCAACCCTTGCCCACCCTCTGTGCCCACTTCAGGCAACTCTGACACTTCCTTGGCAAACCCCGACGGCTTCTTGATCAACTCCAACGCCTTCTCCACAGCAGTTGATGCATTTCCTGAATTTCCCTGGACTCCCAAGGCTTTCTCCAACCCCGGAACAATCCGCTTTCCAACTGATCCCATCAGAATCTCACTACGGCCCACTCCAAGATTGCACCTGACAACCGTTGACTCCGTGCAGTTCTATCAAGCCTGCTGCCATATCCTCTGCCCTCCAGAACCACCCAGTAGTAGGTATATAAGTCATAGAGTAACCCCTGGTACTTTAGTCTTGATATTGCATTTACTAGTTTCATATGTCTCATCCTTTGTCTTGTCACTGTTTCTATTTTTAGTTTCAAATCTATCTCTTTTCTCTATCTTGTCTCGCCTCATCTCCATCTCATCTCAACTGTGTATATTTCCTTTGTCCTCCTAAGTTCCTTTCATCTCCAACATCAGTACAAACTATGTGCATGCATTATGACCCAAACATTCTTACAACAACTCCAGACCTTGCTCCCTGCTCAGCCCAGGAACCCATCACGCCTTGATGATCTCCTGTCAAACTCTGGCTCCACCCCCCATCAATTGTGAAGCCTCTGCTTACCCTGCATTCTATTTGCATGCCTACAAATTTGTTCCAATGCCCATCCAGGTCCAACGTCTAATACACTTGGTCTTAGACATCTCCAAACCACTCCTGACTTGCTCGGACTGCCCCCCCTAGCTCCCCCTTGCAAGTCCCTCCTCTCCATGCCCATCCCAGATGCTTGTTTATAAGTGCAGGACATTGTGTCCACCTAGTAATGATTTGCCAGTGTAGCTGAGTCCCTGTCATCAGTGGAATCTGACATGGCCCAGGAGGGCCCATCATGGATTCTGCCCCCTGCGGCTGCTTACTGGGCCCCGCCTCTGGCAAGGGGGATGCTCTCCATTTCCTCTTGTCATGCACTGTGGGAGCTCCCTCCCTCTGCCTACCTTGTGGGGGCTCCACCTTCATTACAAGCCACTCTGTGCTTGCTCTGCCCTCCACTCTAGAGCCTAGACCCAACACCTTCCCCCTGTGCCCCTTGAGCAACTGCACAGCCACTTATGCCACATCTCCTTAGACATGCAGGCTACCCACCAACTCAGCAAAATTGGGCACTTCTTGTGCCTCAAGCAACATGGGATGCATATTAAAGTGTTCTGCTGGAACCCCTGAGTCAGCTCCTCAAAACTGCAATACTTCCCGTGTCAAGCACAAATGGCACACTATAGGATAGAATCAGCTCAGAACTTAGCACAACAATGTGGAATACTCACTGGAGCCTCCACCTGACACCACTTCAGGGTTGGAGGACCCTGTGCTCATCCCATAGCCTCTGCAAACTTCTCTGGAGTCACCTCTGATTGGGGAACCCACAGTACCTCCAGAACAACCTGAATCTCTCTTAGACCAAAATTTGGCCTCAAGGACCATGCTGCCAATACTGAAATTGATCCTGCCAAAACTCTGCCTCAAAATAGAGCTGCCAATGGGCCAGCCACAGCTGCAGACAATTCTGTAAAGGTTGATTAGCAACTCCAGAGCACAGAGAAGTGGACCTGTGCTCATGGCTTTGATATATGGCCTCAACCCATCTGCAACCATAGTGAGGCTTGGACTCCCCCAAAGACAAAGGGGCGGGGAATGCTGCGGATGACTTGGACAATGCTGCTGGGGAATAGACAGAGGAAGACATAGGCAAAGACTGAAGGCTTAGGGTACATCTGACCCTTTTAATAGTTTGGGAAGAACCTTCTAATGAATGGCAGCTCCACTTTGACTTTGTTCTCCATGCTGCTGCCACTCACTGCAGTTTGATCAATATTACTTTACTTTGATTCCCATGCCCCACCAATCCACAAACTGTGTCCCACATCTCAAGAGTCTTGATACTGAAGGGGGAGTAATGTCATGACCCACTTTCTGGACCCCCAACATTGTTCCCAGCCTGCTTGCTTCCCCAGAGTCCCCCCTCCAATGCCTTGTCAAAACCCCCAACTATTGAACACCCTCCATGGCCACCCTAGAAAACTCTAACACTTCTCTGGCAAACTCCGATGGCCCCCTGGCTAATTTCAATGACCTTCTCTGCAGCCATTGACACTTCCCTTGACCTCCTGAGCCCCTGGAACCTGTCAGGTCCCACTGACTATGGGGGCTCAGCTACACTGAGCAAGTCCTTACTAAGCAGACATGATTCTCTGTACTGACAACTGGGCATTTGGAGAAGCTCTAAACACAGGGGGCTTGTGAGAATAAGTAGTGGGAAGTGATCTGAGCAAGTCTGGGGTGGCCCAGAGGAGTATAGAATAAGTTGTGGGGAAAGGGATGAGCTTGGCAGAGTATCAGGCACAAGTCTGTAAGCAAGTAGTGTAGGTGCAGAGGAAGTGGAGGCTACACAAGTGATAGGAGCAGAGGTTATATGAGTGATGGAAGCAGAGGCTACATGAGTGATAGGAGCAGAGGTTACATGAGTGATAGAAGCAGAGGCTATGCAAGTGGTGGGAGCAGAGCTGGAGCTTGATGGAGGATCAATGGAAGTTGATGGAGTTCAGAGCTGAGCATGTAGCAAGGTCTGGAGTTGGTTAAAGGAATGTGTTGATGTTTGTAGTTGTAAGTGCAGAGTTTGTAAAGGTGTTAGGGTTGGAAAAGACTTGAACACAATAGGTGGAACAGATCAAACAAGACAAAACAGAGCTGAACAGAACAAGGCAGAGTTGAGACAAGATTGAGACAAGAATGAAAATAGATTTAGGTGGAGATACAAAATAATAACAAGAACAATAATGGAATAGAGATGAGGCAAAACTAGGAGACTGAGATAAGACTGGGAGACTGGGAGTAAGGGAAACATAACATGGAACATGAAACACAAGAAGGAAACAATCAGAAACACATCAGGTAAGGCAATATCAAGACCAGAGTACAAAGAGCTACTCTATGACTTATATACTGACTACTGGGGAGCTCCAGGATGTCAGCTGTGGTGGCAGAGCTTGGCAGAGTCAATGGGTGTTGGTTGTGATCAGGGGGCAGGCTGCATTGATATATTGATGGGATCAGTTAGGAATGCGGGCTGTCCCAAGGTCATTGTGATACTCCAAAGTGGGTCTGAGAAACTAGGGTGGTGAGTTAATGACATGTGACAGAGTCAGGAATGGGGGGGGGATGGTTCCAGGGCTCTGGAGATCCAAGGGAAGCATTGGTGGCTGCAGAGAAGATGTTGGAGTTGGCCAGGGGAAGCATCAGAGTTAGCCGGAGTGAGCACAGAGGGTAGACAATGGTTGGGGGAGTTCAACAGGGCATTGGGGGAGGCTCTGGAGGAGTGGGAGGGTTGGAGGCAATGTGCGGGGGCCCATGGAATGGGTTGTGACAGAACCCTCCCCCACTGTTCCTGACCCTGTCATGCATCCCCAGCTCACCACCCAGACTCACCCAACCTCCTTTGGGGCATCACAACAACACCAGAGTGGCCTGCATCCCTAGCTGATCCCATCAGAATGTTGCCATGGCCTGCCCCTTAATTGTACTCAACACCTGTTGGCTATGCACAGCTCTGTTGAGCCCCACCACCATATCCACTGATGAGCCCCAGTTATTGCTGAGCACCATTTTTGGCATTCTTTTGGCATTGCAGACTTAGTGGCAGCTGACTACTTTGTATTTGACACAAGTCACAACACTCAGCACATGGGACCGAGCCCGAGGGTTGGACCAAAGCACGAGACCCTAGCAACCACGAGACTTATCGAGCATGAGAAATATCACGTGGAGTCTGGAGCTTGGGCCTAGATCATCAAGGCCTAGACCCCCTAGCAACAATTATTAGCGACCCTAGCAATCCTGGCAAACAAGACAACGTTCTTCTACCATATATGGACAAATTATCAGACGTGTACCTTTTTCCTATCATTTTGTTTGCCGAGCTTACCAACATACTTGAACAGCGTCTACGCTTCAGGTGTTGACATCGGACTCTTTTCTTGTTTTGGTTTTTGTTAGCAATTAAGCGTCGCCAAGACTTCGCCTAGGATTTCTCATTTAGTTACAGACTGATGCCTTGTATGCACCATAAGCACAGTGACAGACGCCATCACTTGTAGTACTTATTTGTTTACTTTCACATACTATACTTCAAAACGTATAAATACTGATTGTACATAGACACTACACATATACACATACCCACGGAGAAGAGAACAGAGAACCCCCTTCAAAGTCGACTAGCTGCTCTCTCTCTAAGCCTACCAGCTTGATATTACACTTTGCCTTTCTTTCCCTTATCCTGTCTTTGACTCCGGCTTAGTGACAAGCCTCCTTGACTTTGACTTTGACTTAGTTGGGTACCAACTGCGGGTGCCTATTTACATTAATTTGACTTAGCAACGCTAGTGACTTCAGCTAGTAACTAGATCACATTCGTCCCCTAGTTCCCCTCCTTCCTTTACCGTCTTCTCTTTCCCTACTCTTCTCACCACCGTTACAATGACCTCAGCTGGCAATAGCGCCTTCTTTCTACTTCACCCCACATCACAACTTTTGCTCTAGTTCTCTGGGACAGTTACTGACTCGCCCTCAACTATTAAATTCCTACTGCCAGCTACTCTATCTAGTGACTAGTGTCAGGTCCTCTCTTTAGGTTTCCTGCACGGCACTAGGCAGCATAGGAGCGCATCACTGCTGTCCTGCAGAGCTATCCAGTAGTCAGTATATAAGTTGTAGAGTAGCTCCTCATACTCTAGTCTTGATATTACATTAACTGGTTACTTGTGTCTTGTATTTCTTTCCATCTCTGTTTCTATTTCTAGCCTCAAATCTATCTCTTTTCTCAGTCTCATCTCATCTTGCCTCCATCTCATCTCAATTGTCTCCATTTCCTTTATTTCTCTAAGTTCCTTTCAACTCCAATGTCAGTACAAACTCTGCGCATGCATTACAACTCCCAAACATTCTTACAACAACTCCAGACCTTGCTCTACACTTGGCCCCAGAACCCATCAAGTCTTGATTGACTCCCCATTCAACTCCAGCTCTGCCCCCATCACTTGCAAAGCCTCCACATACCCCGCAATCTATTTGCATGCCTACAAACTTGTATCTGACACTCACCCAAGGTAACATCTAATATACTTGGTCTGAGACTTCTCTAGACCACTCCAGACTTGCTCAGATCACTCTCCTTAGCTTTCTCTTGCAAGTCCCTACACTCCATGCAAGCCCTGGAGCACTAGATTATAAGTGCAGGACATCACATCTGCCTAGTAAGGACTTGCCCAGTGTAGCTGAGCCCCTGTAGTCAGCGGAACCTGACAGCTTTCACAAATGAATTGTCTTTGAAGTAAATCTTTCAGGGTGGGTTCAGCTCTTTGAATGAATTGCACTTGAACCAATTTTAGTCTGTCATATGGGTGGAGGCTCCAGAATCCATGATTGTGCCAGGTAGAGAGGTAAATTTAAGATTTCCAACATAGACCAAAATGTGTGTCATTAATGCTTTAGAGACATGGGCAGGTTTAGTAGTAGACTAACCTGCTACCTCTCTGCTAGATTCTTTGTCTGAGCTGTCAGGTCCAATGAGGAGTTGTGGCTTGTGCAATTTGCCTTTTCCTTTTTTTTTCTTCTCATTCTTTTCCTTTAATGTCCTATAATTGGCTGTGTTGTGTATGGAGGAGTTGTGAAACTGGAACCACATGTCCAATTTGGTTTTGGACTTTGCCTTCATGTTGGAGTCAGCTTTCAGGGCAGCTTTGGAGGATGCACCTTATTGAGCTGTTGCCATGAAGGTTAGCTGGTCAGATAGGGCAGAAAAGATGAGTGATGTCCTGGGGGCAAGCAAATTTAGGATGGTTGCCTTGAATGACTCCCATATGTTATCTTTGGGTAGGGATTGTAAGAGGATGAAGGCAAGGAACTCACAGTCAATTTTCTTTTTCATTGCTGTAAGTTTGGCATTGGCAGCTGATAGCATGGAAATATAATTGCTCAGGGTAAAGAGTGATCTGTCCCATTTTAGATTTAACATTGAGATGAACATGTAGAAGGCACTGACACCAACATTTGTGTTGACATATATTGTGACTAGCCTGTCAAACATATCCTTTGCATGCACGAGTTCCCCTACTTTGAGGGCAAGTTGATTGGATACATAGGCAACAATAATGCTGGCAGCTTTTGTGTCATGGACAGCCCAACTGTCTGTGTGACAGCTGATCCTAGCAGCATCAGCAAATGGTGATGTTGTGGTGATGGGAGTAGTACCAGTTGCTGCAATAGGAGGTGCAGCAGGAGAGGTGGTTGTGATTTGAGTGGGGGGGAGCATTTGGATGACATTCCATACCTTCTCTTGACAAAGCTTTGCATTGATGTGGATCTTCCAGATCTGGAAGTTCTCTGGACCCATCAGGGATGGGCAAGTGGTTGTTCTTTCTGAGTTTGACATGATGTGTTAAGGTGATGTCAAAGTTAGTGATGCTTGTGTGGAGGTTGAGGTTTGATCTGGATGGAAAATCATAGGATGGGATGCATCTGTCCCTGTGAGTTTGTGTTTTTTTTTCTAACTTGGTGTTAGGCAACAGGGCCCATAACCTTTCAGATTTAAAGTTTGAGTGAGGTAGTGATTTGATCTAGACCCAAGAGGGAGAACTTAGCATGGTACTCACAGAGTAAACAAACTGTATATTGAATATCTAGACCCAAGAGAGAGAACTAGATACATTAGTAAGTCACAAGTACAGTAAAGAAGATTGTAATGTACACACCTCAGCATGATACTTGCAGAGTAAACAAACTGAGGTGTGATCTAATAGGCACTGGGAAGCTCCTTTATAGGTCTGTCCAAAATTCACCCCCAAAATGAGCTTCAGATATGCTATAAATCTGGCTTTTCTGGGCTCCAAATACACCATTCTGGACTAAGGGTTCCTTCTACATGATTATTGATGGCATGTGACCAGCTGACATGCACTAACTTGAGAGACAAAATTCTTGTATGCTAGTTGTCCTACTTCCTAGCAGGAATACATATCATCAATTTAGGAAGCTTTTTTGTTATGTCTCCATGTAACAAGTATATGAGATTGAACAGAATAGGAGATGGTGTCCAAAGAAAATGGCAGTGGAGTATGATTGCAGGCTTAACTACCACATCAAATTGTCCATATGGTTGTAAAATATGCTATCAAAAGGACAAAGGTCTCAAAATTTTTCCACTGCAGCAGGTAAAAAGTGCCTAGAATATGCTATACTTGGACCAAAATTTGGCCATTTTTGGGGTTTGAAATACACTATTTTGAGAAGAGACATTTAGGGGAGCTTCCTAGGGCCTGATCTAATTGTGAAAAACTTATTTTAAGCAACTGGCAAGCAAACACATGTGACATGGTAATGAAGGTGCATTGAGCACCCATGAGTTCTACTCTTTGACATGAAACTCTTGATCAGGGGCTCAGACAAATTATGGAACTAGATCACAATTCACAGCTCCAAACTGAGTGACTTTGCCTTTCCTGTCTAGCTAGTATAAATAATCAACTTATGTTGAGTTACATTGTGAAGGCCAAGCTCATCACTGAGAACATCTATTATTAGTGGTAGGATATGACTGTTAACTCAATCAAATTACCCAGCAATATTTCATAGTGTGTTGTCAGATGAAGAACAAAAATGGTAATCCAAGACATACTGGGTATCCCTTCATGACATTGGGCTGAGAAATTTGAAGAATGACTGCACTTATCCTTTTTAGTTAGAGGCCCAAAAAGTTTGGCCTTGTAACAGACACACCATTGAAACAACATGTTTCTAGTATCAAGCATTCCCACTAACATGGCAGAAGGAAATTGACAACATGCTCACTATCAGTTAAGGAGAGGCTCAAAACATGGTCAGACAAATTTTTGCCTAGCTAGAGTTACCCAAGAATACTGTGATGGATGGTATTGGTATGTTGAAGGTATGGTTACATGTCCAGCATCCTTGGATATTTGTAATACCTTCAACCTGTCTTTGAGCACAGGATACAAGACAGGGTTTCTGTAGAAGGATTTGATATTTATTGACAAGTTTGTGGTCCACTTGCAGCAGTAGCTAAGGTAAACTACTGTAAACTGAGTAAGCTAGAATAAAAATATTGCAGTAATGTAGAAATCAGGGAGGTAGACAGTTTCTTGTATAGGATATCATTGCCAGGTTCAGGATCAGTGGTCAAGCAATGTGTAAGGGATCTAATGGTAAAATAAAGAAATCTAATAGCAAAATAAGGGCAATTAACATTGTAATTAACATTGTTATGGGGAGTATGAAAGCATTTAAGAAGTTAAAGGCCAATGACATAGCCACACAATCCAGTGCCTTTGGATAGTCCTTTTGTCATGGTGAGGATGCCCATCTGGCCATTGTAGGTTGCATTCAGGCATGCATAGGAATGGGGCTGGCCAGTTAGCACATGTTCATCAGCTGTCCTCTTCCTCCATCTTGTCTTTCCTTCCTCTGTCCCAAGTCTCTGCATTATCAAACAACATGTATCAGCAGCCTTGCTTATAATAGGACTGTTTGAGTTTGGAAGATGTGATCAAGAGTGATTTGACTCAAACTTCCTGCCCTTGAAATTACAATGAATATTACATTACCATTGTATTGTAATTACAGTAAATACTCACCAGGGTAATATATTACCCACTTGTCATCACAAGCAAAGCATAATATATTGCTTGTAATTACAAGACTGCCCCTTATATTAAAGTCTTGTAACATCACATGATGTCAACAGCACCAAATGTTGAACCAGACAAAAAAAAGACAACCAAAGAGAATTGAACCAACAACCTTCCAAATGATGAGAACAATTGCAGAAAGACACAATGAAACCATTGAACTAACAGACTAAGTAATCAGTCTTAACACATTAGGCCTATGTACCTACAAGGCCTGCCTGTTGAGTACATGGTCAGCCTGGTTAGAGTTCAGTTAGAGTTCCAGTTAGGTAGTTAAAGGTTTGGTTAGGTTCTGTTAAGGTTCTGTTAAGGTTTTGTTAATTTGCTTAGGGGTGGCAGGGATATTTTGAAGGGGAGCTTGCCCCCCTCATTACAATGTATTTCTCTTATACACAAGATTTCTTGGTCAAGTGGTTATTGTTGTACTGATGGTTGTTTTTGGGATCGTGATCACAGGTTCAATTCTCCCAATTGGCGAAATATTTGGCCGAAAATTGCTAGGCACGTGATACTTGTCGTTACAAGCTGGAATATATTAAGCCTGGCTTGTAGTTACAAGGTTCTAATATATGATATTGACTGGACCGCCTGATTTGTCAGCCGTTCCTGGCCAAGTGCTGTTTCCAAGCGATCATCTCACAAACTCGAGAAGGTGCCAGCGCAGGTATGTTTTCATTCCTTTCGGTGACATGTCTGCGTTTCTCCAGGTGTCAATAAGATTGTAT
>JACKQL020000188.1:0-64877 GCA_018296165.2 Termitomyces sp. T153 | reverse complement strand
AGAGCTCCCAGATGAGGCAGTAGCCAACAGCTTCAACTTTTTCACTGGGGCTGTTCTATCACAACAATCTCTGAGAGATGGGAAGTGGCATTGCTAGCCATCATCTGGTCCTTTGAAGAGTGGCATCATTTTCTGGAGGGTATGTAGCATAAGTGTGAGATTTGGACCAATCACAAGAACCTTGAATACTGTTGGATGGCTAAAAAACTCAACTGCCAACAGACCCAGTAGTCCCTCTATCTAGCCAACTGCAAATGAGCACACTTCATTCCCACTCACACTACTTGCTCTGCCATGGATGCCACAAACTTGTACCAAAAAAATGTCTGGAAGCTCCACAGCCTCTCCAATGCCTATGTAGCCAACTGCAGGCCACAATTTGTAGTGGACTTCACCAGAGAGCTCTACCAACTACTTGGCATGAAACTGCACACCTCCACTGCCTACTACCTGCAGTCCAAGGGCCAGACCAAATGCATGAATCAGGAGCTTGAGCAGTATCTCCACCTCTTGTGCAATGAGAATCAGGACAACTAGGACAAACTCCTCCTCAATGCTGAGTTCCAGTACAACTACCATGTTCATGCAGCCACCCAGTTTTTGCCCTTCTTTCTGGACACTGGATATCACCTGCACATTGGCTTTTGCACATTGGCTTTGAACTCTGGCTCCAGCCATTGGAGAATGAAGCAGTGAACAAGTTTGTGGACTGGATGAAGAGATTGCAGGAGGAAGTCTGAGCAGCTCTGGCAAAGGCAAAGGATGACATGGCACAGTATTACAACTGTGGAAGAACCCCAGCACTCAAGTACCAGCTAGGGGATTGGGTCTACCTGGATGCCTCCACCATTACAACTGCCCAACCATCAAAAAAGCTCTTGCACCACCAGTCAGAACCCTTCATGGTAGAATGGCAGGTTAGGCCACTAGCCTATCAACTCCAACTCCCCATGGAAATGTACTAGCTCCACCCAGTGTTCAACATAGTCAAGCTAATGCCAGCTCCAAAGAACCCTATTCTGGGGCAATGCCCAGCACTCCTGCCACCTCCAGTGGTGGTCAATAGCAGTGAGGAGTATGAGGTGGAGGAAGTCCTGAACAGTCATCTGTTCTGATGACAGTTACAATACAAGGTGAAGTGGAAAGGTCACAGAATTGAGGACATCTCCTGTGAACTGCAGAAGAACATGTGCACACTGGAGCTGATTAGGGAGTTCCACCAGAGGCACCCAGACATGCTGCAAGCCATCTAAGGAATCTACCCCATCTCACTAGTGGACCAGGCAATCCAGAACTTCTTTTACCCCACACATCAAGATACTGCACACTAGAGGGGGAGTGATGTCAGGGGACTTCCATTTCCAACCTCCAACTTTGATTTCCAACCTCTGCAGTGATCTCTGCAGCTCATTGCAGACCTCCAGAAACCCTCAAAACTCTCTGCAGTTCCCTGTTGAGCACTTCCCCATAGTGAGGGCTAGCTCCAGCCTTCTATGCAGTTGTTCTCATGTCTCTGCTGCCTGCTGATGTGCCACATTGAGCAGCAAGGATCCTTAGACTTGTTCTCTTTGGATTCCCCTCTGCTCAGTGATTAGTTACTATTTGTATTGATGGTTACCTTGCTGAATATACTTTGGATTCCCCTCTGCTAGCTGCATGATTGAGCTGCTACTCCCAGAGATTGCCCTTATATTGCTGGGGCTTAGTGGAGCATTGCAGGTGGGAGTTCCAGAGTTTGGCAGGGGTGCTGGAGGGGTTTCTGTGGGGCTCCTAAATGTTTTTATGGTGTCAATGGATGGGGTGTTGTTCTGGGGCATGCTTTTTGAGAAGTTGGACCAGGGTCGCTGGGTGGAGTTTCTTTAGGCCTGGGGGTGACATTGGCATGCTCTGAGTATGCTTGGGAGGTGGTGTTGGCTTCATCTGGAGAAGCTGGTGGGTAGTCTGGAGGTCCTTGGTGATGTTACAGGCAAATGAGGCAGGGGCATGTCTTGAGTGGTGGAGTGTGTTGGGGTTGGTAGCTTCTATCAGTGGCAAAGGGGGGGGACTCCAGCAATGGAGTGGAGAGTGTTGGTGTAGGTATCCTCCAGGGAGGGGAGTGCTATATGCCAGCTGTTCTGTAGACAGTTAATGTAGGGGCAGATGTACCTTGCCAAGGTCTGGTTTACTCATTCTTGTGGTTTGTCAATCTCCAAGTGTGGGGCAGTTGGTGGGTTGATGTTGATCTTTGAACTGAGGGCTTTATAGAGCAGTTGCCAGGATTGGAAAACTGATTTTGGGGGTTGCAGGCAGAGACTATGGTGTTTGTATTTTGGTGGAGACATGCTTGGGTAGGAGTTTTCTGAGCTCTGGAGTATTCATGATGGGGCAGTGGGATTCCATGGTGACTTGCTCAGGTGGGTTTCCTTGGCCCAGGGGTGGAATTTGCAGGTTTGGAAATGTTATATAACATTCCTTTTCATTCCTGCCCAAAGGTAAGTCCAGAAGCAAGCAGGAGAGTCTTATGTGTTCTTGGAGTCCTCAGGGCTTATGGTGCTGCCAGAGTTTGTCAGGACAAGTAGGTTTGAGGTTTGGAGCATGGGTTTGTCCTTCTCAGGGTGGAGGCTGGTGGTCTGGAGGCAGCATGGAGAGTTGATTAGTTGGCAGTTCTTGGCAGAGTTGTTTCTGAGTGCTATGCTGCATAGAGGAAAAGTTTGGAAGTTGTGTTTCATAGGTTTGTCTTTCCTGGGGCAGGAGCTAGTGGTCCAGAGGTAATGCAAGAGAGTGGATTGGCTGCTGGCTCATTGGCAGGGTTGCATCAAGGGTTGTATTGGGAGGGGTCCAGAGGTAGATTTGTCCTTTTCCAGGGTAGAGCCAGTAGTCTAGAGGTGGTGCAAGGGTTGGTGGAATGCTGGCTTGTTGGTGGAGCTGCTCTTTGTGGGTTATGGTGTGTGGGTGGGGCCTGGAGATGCATTTTGTAAATTGTGTCTTCTCTGGAGTAGGAGGCATTGGTCCAGAATTAGCATGTGGAGCTGGTCAGTTGCTGGCTTGTCAATAGAGTTGTCCTCAGGTTTTCTGTTGGGCAGGGGAAGGAGTTTAGGGTGTGCTTGATGGGTTTGCCCTTCCTAAAGTAGGAGCTAGCAGTTTGGAGGTGGCATAGGGGTTTGGTTGATTGCTGGTGATATGCCTGTCTCATACTTTGAGACAGGACAAAATACTAGAAGTACCAAGGCTCAGATACCCAAAAGCTGAAAACTGTAAGCTTTGAAAAATGCTGAAAGCTGTAGGCATATGGCACATACCTGGTAGAGAAGGCCAATGATCCAAACATGCACCACAACAATACCAGCAGAAAATAGTAAAATCTGACATTAAGAATTGAGCCTGATCATATGTTGTTTAACAATCAATGGCTGTGCTCAGCAACCCAGCTAGAAATCTAACTGATGCCAAGAACAGCCATGGCCATCTATTGCTAGAATACTGCTCTATCCTCTTGATATCATCCCTATTCCTATACCAGACTACCCAAATCCAAGCCAGCCACCATGACAAACCACATCCAGTCTGCTAGGGAGAAGTTTGGGAAGGGAAAAGATCAAAGGAAAGGATGTTGGATGTACAAAAACCAAATAATGCCAACCAAACATGCCATCTCATCCTGCCATCCAATAAGAAGGAAAAGCCAAGGAAAACCACATAGTACAGACCATGGGCATGCATAGAAAGCACTCTGGTCCATGTGCATGCAATGAGCTATAAAATAGGAGGGGAATTGGAGGAAAAGGGAAGCAACAATGTACCACAGCTTTGAGAATCCCAGGGAGTGGTTCTTTAGGTTCCAGCCCTTGATGAGGGACCAGACTTGCCAGTGCAGGGCACTGATAAAAGTTCCTTAACAGGAATAAGAAGGAAGGAGTGGGATAGAACCATTGATAGGCTCTGGGAGGCCACTGTACCTTTCAGTACTGGAGAACTGCTAGATGTGGCTCCTGGATTAAGAGAAGCAATGATACAAAAATTGACTCTCAAATCAGGAACTCAGTCTAGGGATCCCAATATCTCAAGAGTAGCAGTTTAACAGCAGACTGTAAGGGAGAAGAAACCATCTGACAAAGTAGATGTCAATGACCTACCCATGGCAACTTATTTCATTGCAGATGGGACACAGGATGATTTGTCTACTGGTGCAGTAGTGCATCAGGATTGTGTAGCCACTTACTTGGAAAATATCCCTCCAGGAGAAAAGCCAGTAGTGGTGTATGTGGCTGGAGATTTGCAAGTGTTGAGGTCCTTGAACCCCATTGTCAATCAGAGGGGGCAAGTAGAGACAATTCTAGATAGTGGTTCTCAGATAGTCTGTATGGCACTAGATGAGGCACTTCATTTAGGATTGACTTGGGATCCAGACATATGCTTAAGGATGGAGAGTGCCAACAGTCAAGTGAATACATCAGTTGGTTTAGCCAAAAATGTTCCATTTGCTTTGGCTGAAGGCTTTACTATTTATCTACAAATGCATATCTTTGTCAAGCCAGGTTGGGTCATCCTTTTGACACACTGACAGAAGCAACATACAAAATCTTCAAGATGGCAGTTCCATCATAACTATCACGGATCCTAATACTGGTCAACAGACAGCCCTGCCTACTCTTCAAAGAGGGAAGGTGCCAAAGGCAGGTGTTGGAGGAGATAGTGAACCAAAATTTTAAATCTCAATGATCTGGCCAGTGACCTGGGAGGTGAAGTAGTGGTGACTGGATACACTATAAGTGATAGTGGATTTAAGAACCAGGAGTTGAGAGATGTGTATCTGCAGGCCTTTGCTGCAGGAGGAGATATTGAAGGAAGAGATGAGAAGATATTGTCAGCCTATCTAAATGGGCAGCTGTGTCAGATACCAGAGAAATAGGAGGAGATCTTAGCACAGCAGGAAAACGTAGAATTAGAAGCAGGTGTGGGGGAAACTGCATAAGTATTTTCTAAGAAATACAAACCTGTTGCTAGAAAGGTAAAACCTGTACTAGGGACCTCTCCTGAGGAGTTTAAAATTGAAAGGTGCATCACTAGAAATCCACTAGCAGACATGCCAAAGTTGGACCCAAACCCACCTGATTTCAAACCCACAGGGAGGTACACTGCTGAGTGCAAGGAGATTATTGACCAAGCACATGGTGATGGTTTCTTATAGCCAGAGGAGATGAAGGCAGTACATCATCTAATGATGCTGCAGAATGAGGCTTTTGCATGGGATGATTCTCAAAGAGGTAGGCTCAAGGAGGAATTCTTCCCTCATGTGGTGATGCCAGTAATTCCTCAACACCCCTGGGTATTGAAGAACATTCCCATTGCTCCAGGACTCAGAGATAAAATCTGCAAGATGATAAAGCAGAAAATTGAGGCAGGAGTGTATGAGCCATCCAACTCTTCATACAGGTCCCAGTGGTTCACAGTATTGAAGGAGGATGGTGAGAGTTTGAGGATAGTTCACAGCTTGGAACCTTTAAACAAAGTGACCATAGCACATTCTGGGTTTCCACCAGCAACTGAAAAGATAGCTAGCCACTTTGCTGGCAAAGCTTGTGGAGGGATCTTTGACTTGTATGTGGGATATGATGAGAGGGTGTTGGATGTAAGGTCTATGGACTATACCACCTTTCAGACACCCTTTGGTGCTCTAAGGCTGGTAACCCTGCCAATGGGCTGGACAAATTCAGTACCAATCTTTCATGATGACATTACCTTCATCTTGAAAGATGAGATACCTCATGTAACTTGGCCATATATTGATGATGTGCCAATCAGAGGTCCACCTCACAGGTATGAATTGCCAGATGGAGGCTATGAGGTCATTCCAGAAAATTCAGGCATTGGGAGATTTGTATGGGAACATCTGCAAAATGTAAACAGAGTGTTACAAAGAATCAAATATGCTGGAGGAACCTTTTCTGGGAAGAAGTCAGTAGTCTGTGCAGATGAGATTGTAGTAGTTGGACACAGGTGTTCCTATGAGGGACAGAAACCTGAGACCAAGCAGTTGGCCATTGTTATGGGGTGGGATGATTGCCAGGATAAGTCAGATGTCAGGGCTTTCCTAGGTACTTGTGGTACCTTTAGGATGTTCATTAAAGACTATACTAAAGTGGCTGCACCCATCAACAAGTTGACTCAAAACCACACCATTTGTTTGGGGTGAGGGACAGCAGTCAGCAATGGCTCAGTTGAAGAAGTTGCTAGCTGCAAGTGCACCTCTAAAACCAATTGATTATGAGTCAGGAGGGGCAGTGGTCCTATCAGTTGACACTTCTTGGATAGCAGTGGGCTTTGGAATACTCCAGGAAGCTCCAGACAATCCTAAGCAATGCACTTGTGCTGAGCTAGGATCCATCACATTGAATGAGAGGGAGGCAAGGTTCTTGCAATCTAAAAGAGAACTCTATGGTCTGATGAGAGCCTTGCAAGCAAATAAGTATTGGCTAGTTGGTTGTAGGAAGCTTGTAGTGGAGACAGATACCAAGTATTGTAGTACTGGGTTAGAGTAATACTGATAGTTCTGGGGCTTTCTTGAAGACTTAGGCAGTCTACTCCAATTCCACACTGATGTCTTGATAAATGCTTAAAGTTGAAGGGGTTTACTTCCAAAATATTTCCATTCTGAATGCAGAGGGGTCTCAACAAACTCCAGCCTAAGTGATTCACTCCCTGGGAACCACCAAGCCTTTGCCCATTAATTGCCTGTCCATTTGCTACTCTACTTGGGCTATTTATACCTCTTTCTACAGTGCACAGACCACCCCCTACATGTGACTTTTGGTTCCATACTTTCCAGCCCCTTATTCATAACTTTTATTCTAATTCCTCCTTTTGGCATGCCTGTTTCAGTGCCACAGGCCAGTTCCTGGTTCCATCATTCCTCCTTTGCATTCTTAGCTTCCATTTGCCCCATTTATCTCTCCCTCCTTTGTATTTCTTCCATTCATATTCTTTTTCATTCAGTTTCTTCCCTTCTTCTTCCTTTATTTATTTCATATTCTTTCCCATTCAGGTCCTTTCCCATTCAGGTTCTTCCATTCATCTGTCCCCTCCCATTCATTCCATTCATCTTCCTTTATTCATTTCATATTCTTCCCCTTTCAGGTTCTTCCCCATTTAGGTTCTTCCATTCATCTTCCTTTCCCTTCCCTTCATTCCATTCATTTCATATTCTTCCATTCATCTTCCTTTCCTTTCCCTTCATTCCATTCTTTCTCATTCATTCCTCCTTTACCTCCTTTTAGTCAACATTCCAATCTGGTTATTCTTAGATCAGATTTAGATCTTGCCAGAATTGATGCCACTCAGGTGCTTTTGCCAGTCCCATGCTTCCCCTCCCATTACAGTGATTGGACTATTATTGAGTGTATAGTCTAGTATAGTCCTTGTCCTATCCTGTTCTGTCTTTCTTCTGGTGTATTTAAAGGGATAATGTTGCTGGGACTTGTTTTACCAGGAGGCTTACAGTTTTCAGCCTTAATAAACGTTTGTTTTGACTTCTGGTGTTTATTATGTTCCCAATGGTATGACAACATTGTATCAGTATTTGAAAGGAATGCTAAGCAATCCTGGAGTAGGGCATAATGCCACCATCATGAGATGGATTGAGGATGTCCTACTCTATCATTTTACTTTGAGGCATGTGCCAGGAAAAGCCTTTAGTGTTGATGGCCTGTCTAGGAGGCTCAAGCAGCCAGGAGATGAGGAGTACCCACTTGTTAATCCAGAGTTGATGAACAACCCAAAGACTATCCACTTTGAACATCCAGCTAAAACCAACAATGAATCAGGATAGGAAGATTGGGAACCCTTAGCACTTGAAGAGTTTGCAGATCAAATTGACACTAGAGGTAGCTATCTACATGCAGTAGCAACTGAAGTATCAGACTTTGAACAAGAACTTGATAGAGTAAGGTCTCAAGAGGGGGAACTTAGGAAGGCAGTTCTAAGTCAGCAGCAGGCATCTTATCCTGTTGCAGGACTATCTCTCTCTCAGCCTCTGTTACCCACAGAAGGTACTAAGGAACAGAAAGAAGCAGACTTACAAGCATACTTGGAGCATAGGAAAGGTGGGGAGAGTGAACAGTGGGATGACTTGCTACCAATTGTACAAAGCTGGGCTACAAAACCCAAGCAAAGAACCTGAGGGTTTGTAGGGTTGGGACCCAGACAAGTTCAACAAGTTTGCAAAACAGTTCTTCTTTGATCCAAAGGGGAGACTATACAAGCACAATCATGAGGCCAGGCATAAGCTAGTAGTTGATATCAATAGGCAAATGTTCATGCTTAAATCAGCCCATGATGCCTTGGGGCATAGGGGGACTTATGCAACCAAAATGTTAATACAAGAACAATTTTGGTGGCTAGGAATTGATGGAGATGTGCATTGGTATGTTGGGACTTGTCACAACTGTCAAATATGTCAGAATACAGTTGTAAACAGAGCTCCCACAGTGACCTATACACCCTCTATCTTCCAAACAATCCACATTGATACCATGCACATGACTCCAGCTTCAAATGGCTGCAAGTATATTGTCCATGGCAGGTATGCATTGTTTTCATGGATGGAATGGAGGCCTCTGTGCAAGGAAAACCATAAAACAATTGGTCAATGGTTGTTTGAGGATGTGATTTGTTGCTGGGGTTGCATTGCAGAAATCATCACTGACAATGCTGGACAATTCAAAAAGGTTACAGCTTGGATAGAGAGTAAATATGGAATCAGAGGCATAGCCATCTCTTCATACAACTCTCAAGCTAAGCTAATGGCAAGATTTGAAGACTACATTGGGATTTCAGGCAAGCTTTGTTCAAAGCTTGTGAGGATTACACTAAATTGTTCTCTTCTTCCATGTAATGTGGAGTGATTGCATTACTATCCAGCAGAGATTTGAATGGTCACCATACTTCATGGTCACTGGGGCTCATCCAACTCTACCCTTAGACTTAGTAGAGGCTACCTGGTTAATAGAATTACCAGAAGGGCCATTGCCTACAGAAGTGTTGATTGGTTATTGTGCTAGAGCTCTAGCCAAACATCACCAACATATAGAAGAGATGAGAGAAAGAGTTGGGAAGGACAAATTCCAATGGGCCTTGAAGTTTGCAGAAGAGCATGAAAGCTCTATTAAAGAATTCAAATTCAAACCCTTGGACTTGGACTTGGACTTGGTCAAAAAATATAATTACAGAAAGTTCACACAGTGCTAAGATGCTTCCATGGTCCAATGGTAGTAATTACTAAGACCAGAGGTGGTAATTACATTGTGGCAGAACTGGATAGATTAGTTTGGCAGACTAGGGTGGCAGCTTTTAGGGTAGTCCCTTACAAAGCTTGAATATGATTGGAGCTAGCCCAAAGCCTAGAGCAGTGGGTAGATATCACTCCAGAGAAGTTAAAAGAGTTAAGGGAAGAATTACAAAAGCCTGCTGGAAATGCTATATCAGATCTGTCATTTGGATCTATAAGGCTTCATGAGCCTCTAGACCATGACATGAATGGGTCAGACAATAGCCTTGAAGGTTGACAAAAAATTCAAGTTTTACATAGCAAAATCAAAATAAGTAAAAGGCTTAGTTTGGTCACACATTTTCAGAGTTAATGGCATTAAATTGGGGGTTACAAAATAAGAGATATGTAGGGAAATTTTTATAAGTAAGGCTGGTTAAAATTACAGCTACACTATTTTAGGCAGAGGCAATACTGATGCTTACAATGCAGAGGTCTCTTGTATAGGAGACACATGGGAATGGGAAATTCTTGGGGAAGAGGTTGCAATTTCAACATTGGAATTGGAATTGACCACCTGAGGCTCTAAGTAAATAAAGACAAGTTATGGAAAGTCAATAAGAGGGTAATACCTCAGGCAAAACTTGGAGATCATTAAGTAGATCTCCAGTCTGCTCAATGCCAGAGAGACCCAGAGTTTTGTCAAGGTGAACAAGGCAAGCCAAAATGAGTTTGTATGTTTGGAGAGTGATGTTGAGTGAGTAGAGTTGTTGCTGCACAGCAAAGTGAATAGCATCACAATGTTGTTGGAGATTGGCATGTAGAAGGAGGGTGCTGTCATTGGTAAGCTGAACAGCTTCAAAAACAGCATTAACCTGGCTAAGGAGTAGGACACAGCCTTGTTTCCAGGTTTGAGGTTGGGTGGAAAGCAAGCAAGGTCAGAAAAGTGAGGAAACAGAAAAGGGACAGACTGTAAGCCAGAAAGACTTTAACTTTTTTGGGCTTGGGTTTTGCTGTTGGGTTCAGTCTAGGGATAAAAGAGATGAAGGTTGAGTGTGTCAAAAGATGAGCAAGTAAGTTGAGTTTGAAGGCTAGACTTACATTAGCTCCATGCTTGCCAGAACAAATGGAGAACAGACCTGGCATGTCAACACCCTGGTCCTGAGTCCAGCATTTCAGCTATAAGGACAAGACATTAGTTAGAGAAAGAAACTGATGGAAATATGTGCCTTCTTGGCTTCCCATTGCCATTGGAGCTCTCAACAATTCTTTTCAATGTAGGGTAGCAGACAGGGTGTTGAAAAGACCCTTCTGTTTGATGATGCATAGAAAATTGGCCTGGTCAGCAAAACACTGAAACAAGGAGAAGGGAGTGAAAAAGGACCAAGTAGGAAGAAAGAAGGGAAAGAAGCTCACCAGCTGCATAGTGCTGAGGTATCAGACATGATCAGCACCAGAGCCAGGGATGCTGACCACAACCCCACAGAAGCCTATGATAGCCTGAGCTAATGAGAGAAGCTGGAGGAGTGCTAAAATAACTTGATGCACATCATGCTTGACAGAACATTCAAGAAGGGTGAAGTTGTTGGACAAGTTCTGGCTGAGGCTAGGGTGAGCAGTTGATGGTGCATGAAGTAGCTTGGCAGCAGAGCCCATGGAGGTTATGTGAGGAGCAGTGGGAGTAGAAAGGTTTGATGCCATGGCTCAAGGGAGGGAGAGGGTTGTGTCAAGCACATCTTTATAGGACAATGGGTGTGATTGAGGATGATAAAAGGAACATTATTTTTGTGGAAGGAAAAGAAAATTGACTCTTTGTCAAAATTTTAGAAGTGATTATGCAGGAATGTCATTTAAGAATGTGTAGACCTGACTGGGGGCAGTCAGTAAAATGGTGTGAGGGAGGTGATACATGTGTCTTGTACTTTGAGACAGGATGAAATACTAGAAGTACCAAGGCCCAGATACCCAAAAGCTGAAAACTGTAGGCATAGAGTACATACCTGGTAGAGAAGCTGATGATCCAAACATGCACCACAACAATGCCAGCAGAAAACAGTAAGATCTGACATCAAGAATCAAGCCTGATCATGTGTTGATTGATAATCAATGGCTGTGCTCAGCAACCCAGCTAGAAATCTAACTGACACTGAGACCAGCCATGGGCATCTATTGCAAGAATACTGCCCTATCCCCTCAATATCATTCCCATTCCTATGCCAGACCACCCAAACCCAAGCCAGCCACCATAACAAACCATGTGCAGTCTGCTAGGAAGAAGTTTGGGAAGGGAAAAGATCAAAGGAAAGGATGTTGGACATACAAAAACTGAATAATGCCAACTAAGCATGCCATCTTGTTCTGCCATCCAATAAGAAGGAAAAGCCAAGAAAAACCATGTGGTACAGACCATGGGTGTGCATGGGAAGCACCCTGGTCCATGCACATGCAACAAGCTATAAAAGGGGAGAGGAATTGGAGAAAAAGGGAAGCAACAATATACCATGGCTCAGAGAACCCCAGGGAGCAGTTCTTTTAGGCTTACAAGTTCTTAGTTGTTTCAGGTTTTATTTATAATATTATTGGGACCATTCAATAGTATGAGACCATCTCTAGCCTGCAAAACTAAGCCTCAAAACCTCAGTGAAACAAAATTTGATCTGTTGATCTGATCAATTGACAGCATCAAACTTACATTTTGCATCACTGGCTTGTCAAGAGAGTTGTCTTTATAAATGGTGCTGAGTGGAGAAAGGGATCTGGGGCATGTTTTGCCACTCTGTTCTTCCCAGGGCAGGAACTAGAGGCCTGGAAGCAGTATAAGGGGTGGATTGGGGAATTGGCCTGTTGGTGGGCTTGCATCAGAGGTCATGCTGGGTGAGGAGGGGGGTCCAGAGTTGGTGGGAAGTTCCTTCCTCATTCAAATTAGCATGACATGTAAACATTTAGCAGGAATTACCACTGAGTGGCAGAACTTGTTTTGCTTAGGCCCAAAGGGCTTCCTTGGGCACTCATTAGGTTTCTGGCAGGGGTGTTGAGCTTTTTGTGTTAAGTCAAGCATGGGGTAGCAGAGGGTGAGGTTGTATTTTGGAGAGGTCCTTGAGCCAGCAAGTGTGTGAGTGGTGGAGTTATTTGTTAGGAGTGATGGTACTCTGGAGTCATTCTAGGATGTGGCAGACATGTTCCAGTTGTTCCCCTGAGAGTTTGAGTAGTCAGGCTGTTGACCTAATACATGAAATCATTGTTCATGTTGAGGAAGAGGTTGTCCACAAATACTGGAGGGTGGTAGGAGAGCTGGTTGTTTGAGGGCATCACTTGGTACTCAAAGGGGTTATAGCAGGTGTGGGGGGGCAGTCTTCCATTTGTGTTCTAGAGCAGTCCAGATGTCATTGTAGCTGGAGCAGAAGTATATCTTAGCACTGCAGAGGTGGTTAACAAGTTTTCCAATCAGGAAGAGGGAATACCACTTCTTTTGAGGACTTTGTTGAGTAGCGTCAAGATTCTTGAGATGTGGAGCATGAGTCAGAGATTGGTGGGGGCACGAGAATCAAAGCATAAGCAATATTGATCAAACCACAGCTGTGGCAGTGGTGTGGGTAATAAAGTTGAAGCAGGATTGTTGCCCATCAAGAAGCTTCTTCAAGAAATTAAAAAGGATGAGGACACACCCTGAAGCCTCCAGACTTCTCCCATGTCCTTTTCCACCTATTTCCTAGCAGCATCTAGGTCTCCTTCCACATCCTCCAACTCTCCCACTTCTAAGGAGTTCAAGTGAAATTAGGATTGCTGGTGAGTAGAGGTGATATATTGTAGTTGTGAGTGTGATTCTGTTTCTTGCATTCTGGAATTACTAACTGAGTCTTGACAGAATTGTTTACAGCTGTAGCAGGTCCTTTGGGGATTTCATAAAGTGGAGTTCCAGTGCAGTTGGCAGTGGGAGTTGCCCCCACCTCATGTCCCAGGCCTAGCCTTGGTCTGGGTATAGTCCAACCTGTTTCCATGGCTTATAGAGTTGCACAGGTGAAGGTGATGCTGGAGCAGTTTGCAGAGGCCATGGAGTAGGCAAGGGATCTCTCAACTCTTGAGTGGTGCCAGGTGGCAGCTCTAGTGAGTGACTAGTATGGTAATACCCTGTTAGAGCTAACTTGTCCTCATAGTATGTACATTGCACTCAATAGGAGGAGCAATGCAAGTTTGAGGAGCCCATGCCAGGATTGTGGTGGGACATGTTAGTGTGTCTCCCATGTTGTTTGCAGCATGAGAAGTGCTCTGTCATGTCAAGTTGGCATGCTGCCTGTGCTGCTACAGAGCAGGGTTGGGATCAAGAGTGAGTTACAGCATAGTTGGAAGAAGAGCAGAGGGGCAAGGTGTTGGAGAAGGGCTCTAGAGTAGAGGGCAGGAGTAGTGTGGAGTGGTCATCAATGAAGGTTGGGCTCCTGTAGGATGGGCAGAGGGAAAAGGCCTCCACAGCATGTGACAAGAGTAAGCAGAGGGTGTTCCTGCCACCAGAGGTAGGGCTGAGCAAGCAAGCTTGGGGTGAGCAGTCAATGACAGAGCCACCAGGCCCCCAGGTGTATTCTGTGAGCTCTGAGGCCCCAATCAAGCAGTCTGTGGGAATGTCATAGTTGGTCGCCGAGGCTTTCCTGCATTGTCAGATTGAGGGGCTGAAGAGGTCACTGGCCACCTGTGAGAAGAAGGTTCAAAGAGTTAGGGAGGATAGGGACATGATGCAGAGGGAGCAGGATGATGCATGGAGGAACAAGGATATAGCATAGAGGGATAAGGAGACAGCTATGAGGATGGCTATGGAGTGGCTGTCATAGCTTCAGGAGTTGCAAGCATGGATGGGGCAGTTGGAGGTGCAGGCAGAGATGGCAGTGCAATGGTTGAAGGAGTCAGGGGCATGGGTAGGTGAGGGAGTGCCCCATGTAGAGGTTCCTTGGGCTATAGCAGAGGTAGTGAGGAGGTGGAAGGAGTGGCTTGCTAATAAGGCAGCTTCAGAGTGGTGGAGGATACTTTTTGAGTCTGTTCCATTCCTTCTTTTCACTGGGCTGACACATTCTGATAGGCTGGGCCAGAGAGCACTGCATCCTCCTTCTCAATGGCATTGGCAATGCTGGGCTCCGTCCTTTTGTAGTTCCCAAGTGTTGTCCTCAGGCCTATAGCCCTTCCAATAGACCAAGTATTGAGGTCAGCTGCAGACCAAGCAGGAGTCAAGAATCTAGTCAACTTTGTAGTGATATTTGCCTTGACTTTAACTGGGGGCAGTTGACTGGGGTGTTGTCTGGAAAAGAGGTCCAGAGCATATTTTTTGAGGAGGCACACATGGAAGATAGAGTGGAGGCCCTTTAGGCCTAAGAGTAGGTCAAGCTTGTAGGCATGCATGGAGACCTTCAAAAGAATCTTGAAGGGGCTGAGTTGTTTGTGATTGAGCTTAATAGAGAGCCTTTGGGTCTTGAGGTTTTGTCAATCAAGCCAAACCAAGGTGCTGGAGCCAGTTGGAGGTGGGATCTTGTCAGGCATTGGCATGTTTGGAGTAGGCTTGATTGGTGGTGTTATTTTCATTCCAGAGGAACTGGTAAAGGAATCAGAGGTCTTTGGTGCCTTCATGAGCAATGTGGGAGAGAATATCTTTGAGGGATAGTGTGAGTCAGGCATTGTAGCCCTTGTTGGCATAGAAGGGGGAAACTCCAATGGTGGAGTGAAGCATGTGATTGTAAGTAAACTTGGCAAGGGAAAGTTCTGTGTGCTGTCAGGTTTTGCTGACCATGGGGGCTCAGCTACACTGGGCAAATCCTTACTAGGTGGATGTGATGTCCTACACTGATAACTCGGTGCTCAGAGAAGGTCTAGACACTAGGGACTTGTGAGGGTAAGCAAGGAGAAGTGATCTAAACAAGTCTGGGGTGGTCTGAAGAAGTCTAAGATAGGTTGCCAAGGAAGTGTTGGGCCTGACAAAGCAGCAGGTACAAGTCTGGAAGCAAATACTGAAGGTGTGGGGTAAGTGGAGGCTATGCAAGTGATGGGAGCGGAGCTGGAGCTTGATGAGTGATCAACAAATGTTGATGGGTTTTGGAGCTGAGCAAATAGCAAGTACCGGAGTTGGTTTAAAGAATGTTTGAGTTTGTGATTGTAAGCACAAAGTTTGTAAAGGCATTAGGGTTGAAAGGACTTGAACACAATAATGAAAACAGTCAAACAAGACAAGACAGAGTTGAGACAATATTGAAACAAGAATGAAAATAGATTCAGGCAGAGATACAAAACAATAACAAGAACAATAATGGAAATAGAGATGAGACAAGACTAGGAGACTGAGATAAGACTGGGAGACTGAGAGGAAAGGAAATATAACACAGAACACAAAACACAAGACAGAAACAATTAGACCATAGGTAACATTAAGCAATAGGTAGGTAATATCAAGACTAGAGTACAAGGTGCTACTCTACAACTTATATACTGACTACTAGAAAGCTCCAGAGAACAGTGGGTGTGGTGGCAGGGCTTGTCAGAGCCATGCAGAGTCAATAGGTGTCAGTTGTGATCACAGGACAGGCCATAGTGATATTCTGATGGGATCAATTGAGAACATGGGCTATCCTGGAGTTGTCATGATGCTCTGGAGTAGGTTAAGTGGACTAGAGTGATGAGCTAGTGATATACAGTGGAGTCAGGAATGGTGGGGGAGGGTTCCAGGGGTTCAGGAGAGTCAGGAGAAGCATTGATGGCTGCAGAGAAGGCATCAGAGTTAGCCAGGGGGCTGTCAAAGTTTGCTAGGAAAGTGTTGGAGTTACCTGGAGTGAGTGACATGGGTGAGCAAAGGTTGGGGAAGTTGAAAGGGGAGATGGGGGTGAACTCTGGAGAAGTGAGGTAGCTGGAAACAAGGTCCAGGGTTCTGGGAATGGATTATGACACACATCAGTCATTCTGTAAATAGTTCATATAGAGGCAGAAATACTGTTCCAATGTCTGGTTTACTCATTCTGTTTGTCTGTTGGTCTCCAGGTGGTAGGCAGTTGATAGATTGGTTTTTATTTCAAGCACCTTGCATAACAACTGCCAGAAACAGGAGACAAACAGTAGGCCACAGTTGGAGATGATGTTGTCTGGGAGTCTATGTTTGGAGAAGACATGTTTGAGGAATAACTTGGCAAACTCTGGAGCATTGTCAGTAGTATAGCATGGAATGAAGAGGGCTTGCTTGGTGAGGTGGCAGATGACCATGAGGATTGCCTCAAAGCCCTTGGAGTTGGGGAGTTTAATAATGTGATCTATTGAGGCTGAGGACCAGGGGCATTGGCTAATAGGGAGGGGTTTCAACAGTCTATGAGGGCAGTGGCAGGGTACTTTGGCCCAGAGACAAGGTTTGCAGGCCCTTACATATTGTGTGATGTCCTTTTTCATTCCTAGCCAAAAGTAAAGTCCAGAAGATGAGTTGGAGAGTCTTACAAATTCTTAGGTGTCCCCAGAGTTTGTGGTTATAGTGCTGCCAGAGTATGTTGAAACAAATGGACTTGTAATCTGGAGCATAGATTTATTCACTCCAAAGTAGGAGGCAGTGGTCCAGAGACAGTGTAAAGGGGTTGTTGGTGTTTGACTCATTGGCGGAGCTGTTGCAGGGGTTATGCTGGGTGAAGGAGTCTGGAGAAGAGTTTCTGATTTAGTGGAGAATTCCTTCTTCATTCATAATCAGCATGGCATGCAAATGCTTAGGGGGGATTACCACTCAATGGTTGAAAATGTGTTTTGCTCAGCTTCAAATGACGTCTTTGGATACATGTCAGACTTCCAAGTGTGTTGGGCTTTGCACCAAGTTGTCTGGGGCAGTAGTGGATGGTGAAGTCATACTCCAAGAGGGTTTGTCATGACACATTCCCAGAACTCCAGACCTTGTTTCTAGCCACCTTGCTTCTCCAAAATTCACCTCCATCTCCTCCTTTGACTTTACCAACCTTTGCCCACCCATGGTACCCACTCTAGGTAACTCTGACACTTCCCTGGCAAACTCCAATAGCCTCCTGGCCAACTCTGATGCCTTCTCTGCAGCTGTCAATGCTTCACCTGACTCTCCTGAGCCCCTGGGACCCTCTCCTACTGTTCTTAACTCCAGTGTGCATTACCAACTTATCTCCCTAGTTTGCCCAACCAACCCCAGAGCATTATGACAACCCCAGGACAGCCTGCATCCTCAATTGATCCCATCAGAATATCACCATGGCCTGTCCTGTGATCACAACTGACACCTATTGACTCTGCATGGCTCTGACAAGCTCTGCTGCCACACCCACTGTCTCCTGGAGCTCTCAAGTAGTCAGTATATAAGTTGTAGAGTAGCACCCCATACTCTAGTCTTGATATTGCTTAACATGACCTATGGTCTGATTGTTTCTGTCTTATGTTCTATGTTCCATGTTATGTTTCCCTTGATCTTAGTCTCCCAGTCTTATCTCAGTCTCCCAGTCTTGTCTTGTCTCTATTTTCATTATTATTCTCATTATTGTTTTGTATCTCTGCTTGAATCTATTTTTGTTCTCATCTCAATCTTGCCTCAACTCCATCACATCTCCTTTGACTCTGTTTCCATTACTGTGTTCAAGTCCTTTCAACTCTAATGCCTTGACAAACTCCATGCTTATGATTACAGACCCAAACATTCTTTAAACCCACTCCAGACCTTGCTATTTGCTTGGCCCCAAAACCCATCAACTTCTGTTGATCCCCCATCAAACTCTGGCCCCACTCCCATCACTCACATAGCCTCTATTTGCTCCACACCCCTAATACTTGCTTCTGGACTTGTACCTAATGTCCCATTGAGTCTGACCTCTCTAGACCACCCTGGACTTGTTCAGATCACTCTCCATCACTTATCCTCACAAAGCCCCAATGTCTAGACCTTCTCTGAATGCCCAGTTATCAGTGCAGGATATCATGTCTGCCTAGTAAGGATTCACCTAGTGTAGCTGAGCCCTCATAGTCAGAACCTGACAGAATTTCAGACCATCAAGCTTGGCAGTGGCTGAGCTGTTTCATGGTTGGGAAGTACTGCAGATTGTTATGGTCAGAGTAGACTTGGATGCAATATGAAGATCCTTCAAAGTAGGTTCTCCACTGGTGGAAGGCTTCAACAATCACAAGGAGTTTTTTGTTGTAGATGTTGTAGTTGAGCTCCATGGAAATCATCAAACAGGTGTAGAAGGTGATGGGGTGGAGATACTTGCCTCTGGAGTTAGACTGGGAGAGTATTTTGGTGATGGCATAGTCAGAGGCATCACATTCAAGTATAATAAATAGGGAGGGGTCAGAATGGCAGAGGATTGGGGTGAATGTGAAGGCTTTCTTGAGGAGGAGGAATATGCCTTGGCACTTGCTGTCCCAGTCCCAAGGGGTGTCCTTCCACATGAGTCAGTTGAGAGGTTTGGTAATTCCAGAGTAGCTGTCAATAAATCAACAATAAAAGTTAGCAAATCCCAAAACAACTGTACCTCCTTGATGTTCCATGGCAGGGGCCAGTTGATGATAGCTTCAACCTTGGCAGAGTCCATATGTACACTGTCAGAAGTGACAATAACTCTGAGGTATTTGACCTCCATCATATGGAAGGAGCATTTCTTGGGTTGGGCATGAAGGTGGTACTCTCAGAGTTGTTCTAGAACAAGGCAGACATGCTCCAGATGCTCCTCCAGTGAATTTGAGTAGATTAGAATGTTGTCCAGGTACACAATAACAAAGATATCTTTCATGTTGTGGAAGATGTTGTTCATGAAGTACTGGAAAGTGGCAGAGGAGTTAGTCATTCCAAAGGACATCACTAGGTACTCAAAGAGGCTATAGTAGGTGTGAAAGGCAGTCTTCCATTCATGTCCCAGAGCAATCTGGACATTGTTGTAGCCAGAGCAGAGGTCTATTTTTGTGTAGATCTTAGCACTGCAGAGGCAGTCAATGAGGTCTCTGATCAAGGGGAGGGAATACCAGTTTTTGGTGACTTTGTTGAGTCCTCAGTAATCAACACAGAGTTGGAGTGATCTGTCCTTCTTCTTGGCAAACAGGACTGGAGCACTGGTGGCAGAGATTGACAGGTGTATGAAACCTTTCCCAAGCATATTGTTGAGGTAATCCTTCAGGGCCTGGAGTTCAATCTTGGACATGTTGTAGATTCTGCTAAATGGGGGTGAGGTGCCTTCTTTGAGATCAATTTTGTGATTGTAGGAGGGATGCAGAGGAAGTTCTTTTGCACTCCCTTCAGAGAATATGTCAGCAAATTAATGATATTCCAGGGGAACTACTTTGTATAGAATCTGTTCTTCTGTTTTTTGTTCCAGCAGAGTAGTTTCTGTGTGGAGGTATTCTTCTGGTAGGGCTGGTGTGATTTGTAGTTGGAAGGTGGGGGTGCCATCTTGTAAAATGTGTGTGAAGGGGATTGCACCAATAATTTTAATGTTGAGATCTCTGGGCTTGACAGGAGTGGGCAATGGGGTGGCAGCAGTTGGGTATGGAGTGGTGGCAGGGCTGTTTAGAGGGGTTGGGCATTGTTGGTTGGAGTACTGCAGACCTTTGTATTGATTCTGGGGTATGTTGGGGAGGAGCTGTCAAGTTTTTATTCAAGAGTGACTGGGGCAGATTGTCTTCATCTTCCTGGTTGTCATTGAGGGTTGAGGGGCCTTTGGTTGCTCTGGAGGTGTTGGCATCAAGGTCAGGGATGTTGGAGCCAGAGGTGGACTGGATGTGAAGGGGGATGGTGGCTGCTAAACTTGCTTCAGGGCTGAAGAATTGCATGGTGAGGTTTTTCCAGTCAATGTTGGGGTTGATGTCCTGCAGCTATAGAAGTCCAAGCATGATTGGAGTTGACAGGGGAGCTGGGTGACAAGAAGCCAGACCTGGAACCTTGAATTGTTGTTAAGAGTGAGGGAATTGTCATGGTATTAAGTGATTCCTGTTGTGGTGAGGCTTCTGTCAAAGAGTTGGAGCTCAAGTGGTTTGTTGAGGTTGTTGTATTGGAGGTTGAGCTGGTTGCTGATGAAGGTGCTGGAGGCACTGCTGTTGACAAGGGCAGGGAGAATAGTTGGTGAGCTGTCAAGTTGGAGGTTGATGATGAATGACTGCACTGACTTTGAGCAAAGCTGTGGGGGAGTCCAAGGGTTGTTGGTCATACCTTCAGGGCTCTTGGAGGGGGGTGAGACATTGAAGGGTACTGGCCTGGAGTTGGTTGGGTTGTTCTGGTCAAGGCAAAGAGTGAGACTGGGCCAGTCAATGCAGGGATTGGTGGAGCAGAGCCATGAAAAGCCTAGGACAATAGAGGCAGAGGAATGTAGTTTAGTGAAGAGTAGTTGGATGTCTTGGCATCATCCATTGGCAAAGGTCACAGTTGTATCCACACAGTGTGTGATATCTCTGGTGGAGGTGGGGTCACCATCAAAGAGTTTGAGGAGGATTGGAGTGGAGAAACATTAGTGTTAGGAAGCAAGTGCTGCCAAGAATTTGTCAATGAAGTTATCAGTAGCACCACTGTCAACCAGTGTGGGAATAAGGTCATTGGAGAAGGGGAGGGTGATGCAGGAGAGGGTGGTGCAGAGGAGGAGGATGTGGAAGGAGTGAGAAGGGAGATGTGCTAAGAGGTCATCCAGAGTGAGTACTATTGTGCAGAGGAGTGCAGCCAGGATGAAGAACATGTCAGGGTCTGGTCCATGGTCTAATGCATCTTCAAGACCTAAACCACTGAGTTGTTTTCCATGAACTAGTAGTTGCAGTCTTCTCCATTGATAGTCCCTATGGCACATCCCATCATTTGGCATTTAGGGCAACTACTAATAAAATGTCCCTGCTCACCACATAGGATGCATGCACCCTCCTTCCATTGTTTCTCCTGAGTCTCCTCTGGTACATCAATCCAGGGCCTGTTCTGAATCTTGTTTGCACATAGGGCTTCTTGATTGTTGGCAGAGTCTGGAGCATCATTGAGGTTGTTGGAGTTGGTGTTCAGGGGTTCTGGAGTCTTGTAGAGGTCAGCAGTGTTGAGTTGGACAGAAGGGCATAGTCCCAGGAGTTGGTTGACACTGGGAGACCCTTGGCCTTGAGGGAAATGGGGCATGGGGTTGGTAGGGTTGGTGGGGATTGAGGGTTGGTTGCCATTGGTTGCTCCAGCCTGCCAGTTGGTGTTGCTAGAGGTGTTCCATGTGGTCCACAGTGTGGTGTTCTTGCTCTGGTCTTTCCAGTAACATTGGTCAATCTGTGTAATGAGTGCCCTGTACCCATCATATGTAGTTTGCTTGGGAGCAAGGCAGAGGACATCCTTGATATGTTGAGGCAGGGCATGGCAGAAGGCAAAGTGGAGGGCATTGTAGTTTCATTCCATTTTGTAGGCCACTTGTTCAAATTGTACAATGAAGGTTGTGAAGTGTTCATTGTTGCATATTCAAAGGTTGAAGAGGTTCTCCTCTGCTTCTGCTACAGTGTCAAAGATGCTGAACTTACTGGAGAACTCCTGGGTGAAAGCAAGCCAATTGGAGAGCACAGAGCTGTTGGGGTTGAACTGGAGTAGCACTGTGTAGTGGTCAAAGGTGATGCCCTGCAAATACAATGAGGCAAAGGTTACTTGTAAGCTCTCAAGCTGGAAGGTAATAGGCTTAGCTTGGAATATTATTAGTCACTGTGTCAGAAAAATTCTCCATTTCTGGGAGTCATGACCAGTAAAAGGTTCAGGTTTTTGAATGTTGAGCTTGCCTTTCTAGTCCAGTGCATTATGAGTGTCATCCTCCATATTTTTAGTTTGAGGCAGGGGTCTGGCATTGTAATAGTAGTAATAATTGTTCCCATTGCTGTGCTGAAGGGGAAAGTTGTCCATGGCTGGGCCTCATCCACCAGGCCATCTGCTGTTTGGAGGCCCACTGCTAGAGGGTTGGCCCACATTGCCCAGGGGAGGCTCTGGCTCCCATTGAGGAAGAGGGAGTACTTTGTGGGTGGTCTGAAGTAATTACCATCAGCAGAGGGGTTGGGCATTAGAGTGGGTGAGGGACAAGGGGGGTCAAGGTGCTCTGGGGCCTGTGAGTTGCCTTGAGGGAATTGGGGCATTCTGGCAGAGTTGTGAGGCATTGCCACAGGGAGTGCAGAAGTCAAAGTGGGGAGGTCTGTCTTGAAGAGAGCCATTGCATAGGGCAGACTTGTCAGCAGTGTTGCCAAGCTCATCAATGTAGAAGAGGGTTTGATTGTCATTATCAACACATGAGAGTGGCCATTGGGTATGGAGTTTCGAAACAGTAGGCTGGTCCCAGGTATAAAAAGTGCTAGGGATGGAGTTTGCCCAAGGGCAAGTATAGAGAGTCTGGGTGTAAGCAGCAAGTTGGTCAAACAGTCTGCTCATAGGGTTGAGGTTGAGGTCCCTTGCATTGCACATAGAAAGAGTGGCAGGGGTCCAAAGGATCTTCAAATGGATGAGGGTTTAGGCTGGTATAGATTTCTTTGACCAGGGCATAGAGCTTGTTCTGTAGGTTGGCATCAATTTCCAAGGTGCCTTGTGTAATTTTGGAAAGGTTTCCTTGCAGATAACATTTGTGGAAATTAAGGAGTCAGTCTGCTCAAACCTCCAGAGTTGCTGGAGTGGAGAGGTAGCCTAGGTTGATGAGGAAGGTATGGGTGCATCTTGCAAACTCCATGAGGAAGAGGTGGAGGAAGCAGAGGACTTTGTCATGCTGCTAGACATAAGCTTTGACCCATTGCTATTTGGAAAAAGGAAGAATTTGAGTGGAAAATGGCAATCAAGGAGGGGAATAATTATCTGGATGCTCTGGAGGGGCTGGAGCCACAGTGGGAGTGGGGTATGCATAGTATGGAAAATCCTCTGGGGTATATGTGGGAGTGGTTGCTATTGGCAGGGAATGTTCGAGGGCAGCACTGATACAATGTTGTCACATCATTGGGAACATAATAAAACACCAGAAGTCAAAACAAACATTTATTAAGGCTAAAAACTGTAAGCCTCCTGGTAAAAAAGTTCCAGCAACATTATTTCTTTAAATACACTAGAAGAAATACAGAACAGGATAGGACAAGGACTATACTAGACTATACGCTCAACAATAGTCCAATCACTGTAATGGGAGGAGAAGCATAGGACTTGTCAGGGGACATCCCACTTGTTTCCCCTTCTCCTTCTCCAGTTCTTGTCAGATTTCCCCTGCTATAGTTTTCCTTCATTCTCCTTCCTTTTCCCTATCTATTGGTCCTAGTTTTAGCCCTCAGGCTGCACCAGTTCTCTGTCAATAATTCAGACAAGTGTGGCCTCTTTGACACTGCCACCAGCTTATGTAACTGCTGACCAATTGCTGACACATCACTTTGGTCTTTTTTCTCTGTCATACTGTACAGTTGTTTCTCATGCTTCTGAAGCCTCTAAAGCATCCCACCTGGCTTGGGAAATCCCCAGACTTGTTCTCTTCAGATTTCCCTTTGCCAGGTGAGTAGTTATCTCAGTAGACACTGTACAGTACTGAATAGACTTTGGATTTCTCTTTGCCAGCTATGTGATTGAGCTACAGCCTCCAGAAATTGCCCTTACAGGACTGGAAAAAGCACCTGAGTGGCATCAATTCTGGCAAGATCTAGATCTGATCTAAGAATAGCCAGATTGGAATGTTGACTGAAAGGAGGTAAAGGGGGAATGAATGAGAAAGAATGGAATGAAGGGAAGGGAAAGGAAGATGAATGGAATGAATGGGAGGGAACAGATGAATGGAAGAACCTGAATGGGAAGAATATGAAATGAATAAAGGAAGAAGAAGGGAAGAAACTGAATGGGAAAGAATATAAATGGAAGAAATACAAAGGAGGGAGAGATAAATGGGGCAAATGGAAGCTCACTGAAACAGGCATGCCAAAAGGGGGAATCAGAATAACAGTTATGAATAAGGGGCTGGAAAGTATGGAACCAAAAGTTGCATGTAGGGGGTGGTCTGTGCACTGTAGAAAGAGGTATAAATAGCCCAAGTAGAGTAGCAAAAAGGCAGGCAATTAATAGGCAAAGGCTTGGTGGTTTCCAGGGAGTGAATCACTTAGGCTGGAGTTTGTTGAAACCCCTCTACATTCAGAATAGAAATATTTTGGAAGTAAACCTCAACCTCAAACATTTATTAAGACATCAGTGCAGCATTGGAGTAGACTTCCTAAATCTTCAAGAAAGCCCCAGAACTACCAGTACTACTCTAACCAAGTACTACACCATGCCCCTGTGCAAGGAGGTGCTGTGATGAGGTACTTCCCTAACCTCATTGACAGTGTGATCTCCCCCCACCAATGTTCCTTGTATTGGAATGCTTGTTGTCATCATTCTTGTCATCTTTGTCCAAGGTGTCAGATTGACATTTGGACTGGCTAGGTGGGGAAGGACTATTAGGCAGAGTTTGGGCAGTGTATTTCCTCCATTCTTGTTGGGTAATCTGTGCTTTGCTAGCTTCCCTGATCAGCTGGGATTGGCCTGGGACTGGCTCCACTGGGGACAATGGACTTGATGGCAATACTCTATCAGGTTTTGATGAGGGACCTACTGGAGCTACCAGACCCACTACCATCATTGGTGGATTAATTGCTGAAATCCATTTGAAAATTTCAATAAGTGAGGGATTCAGTGTTGAACATGGACCTGTCACTCCTCCTGTTGCCTGGCCCTTGGTGACCTCCTGGGCTTCCTTCCTTGCCTGTGACTCCTTGAAATATGCCTCTGCCTTCTCTTTCAACTCCTCAATTGCCTTCATGTCTGACAGCTTGCATGATAAAATTTGGAGAGCCTCATTGAAAAAGCTTTTCCTTGCCTCCAGAACAAGTTGTTTGTCCTTGGCCTGGGAAATTTGCTTTCACAAAGATTTTTTTGACACAATCTATGAGTGTGGCATATTATCCTACAAATAGAGTTGCTCACCAATTGTTTAACCCTACCCTGGAGATCTGACAAGTCTCCTCTCAAAGCAGAGACCAACACAGAGTTCTCAATGTTGTAGAGCTGTTCAAAAAGGACCTTAGTGGATGGAGACATAGCATAGCAGACAGCAATGAGCAGATGAGTGGCAGCTAGTGAGTGAAAGAGGACTTGAAAGTCAAGAGTTTGAAATTAGGGTCATAGGCATCTGTTGATTTACATGTGCTGTCCAAAAGCAGTATGGCTGCCAAAGAAGATTGAATTTGATGCTTTGATGAGATTTTGATGGCTGCCAAAAAAGATTGATGCCTTCCAAAGAATTCTGATCCTCTATAAAGAATTCTGATGCATTCCCAAGCATCTAAAAAAACCATGATCAATATGATGTGTTCTCCATTGATTTTGTTCGACTGGCATAATGCTGTGTTTCTGCTGTACCTTGATTGTTTCCACAGTTAAAATAGATCTTCATATCACTTTTCATTCAACTGGCTTGTTGCCAGTGGTGGTACTGGCTTTGGCCACCCCCATCTTCTCAGCAGCTTTCTGATGGCACTAGGTGGATACATTCCTGATGGCAGGTTTTGTCACAAGTGGCAGCAGCCAGTCATGAGAATAGCTAGTGGATGGGCCCACTGCCAGTCCATGGACACCAGCAGATTAGTATTTCTGCAGTTAAAATAGATCTTCATATCACTTTTCATTGAAGTGGCTTGTTGCCAATGATAGTACTGGCTTTGGCCACCTCCCATCTTCTCACTGGCTTTCTAATGGCACTGGGCAGATATGTTCCTGAGAGCAGATTTTGTCACAAGCAGTGGCAGCTGGTCATGAGAAATAGCCAGTGGACAGACCTGCTGCCAGTCCACTGACACCAGCAGATTTTAGTGTAGAGTGGGGCTGGTCACTGTTAAATGTAATTGCAACAGACCTGGTAGTAATTAGCAGGCTCCAGATCCTGGTCAAAGGACTACACTGGATATGTATAATATGGCACAATGTATAGCCTCCACAGCACCTGTATAACACACTACATTGTGGGGATTCCACTATAGTGTAGCAGACTCTGCCAGTGATGTAGGATACAATCCAAAGCATGCTCTGCTGTCATGTAGGACACACTATATATGTATGTCTCTATATGGACCTGTTTCTTGCATTGCCTCCAGACCACTGGCTCCTACCCCCAGAGAAGACAAAACTACAGAATGGCAACTCCAAATCCCTCTCCACTCAGCACTTTACCCAAAAGCAACCCCACCAAGAATCTTCCACCACTCAACCTCCATGTTGTCTCCAGACTACTAACCCCTACTCCAAGAAGGGTGAATCCATGCCTTGGACCCCAAACATACTTGTCCTTCCAAGCCCCAAGGATGCCAGAGATATGGAAGACTTTCCCACTCATCTCTAGACTTACCTTTGGCCAGGAATGAGAAGGAATGTTATGTAGCATGTCCAAATGTGCAAACCCTAACCCCAGACCAAGGAAACCCACCAAGACTGGTCATCTTGGAACCCTGCCACCCCACCACCAATACTCTGGAGCACAGAAAATCCCTAATCAAGCATGTCTCCAACAAAATGCAATACTCCAGAGCTCAGCAAACCCCTCCACTAAGGCACAAACCTCTGGACACCATCCACCCTCAAAATCACTCCATCAACCCCCTCATACTTGGAGGTTGACAGACCACAAGAATGAGCAAACCAAATCACAAGAAAGTATCTCCACCTCTGCACTAACTAATTAGTAGCATAGGTGGCACATAACACTGCACCCTATTGAGTCCACTACAACAACAATCCCCAACTCCAGAGCTCCCCCTTGCTACACCACCAAGGACTCCCATCTCTGGCTTATGTAAGGACAACCTCTAGGGTAGCAGATCTGAGTCACACACCTAGCAGAGGGGAAGCCAAAGTATATTAGCAAGTAGATGATAATACAATTAGTAACTAATCACCTAGCAGAGGAGAATCTGAAGAGAACAAGTCTAAGGATCCCCACTGCTTGGTGCAGCACATTAGTGGGCAGTGGAGGCATGGGAATGGCTGTACAAAAGGCCAGAGCTAGCCCTAACCCTAGAACAATGATTGGTGAGGTAATATGGAAAGTTCCACAGGTCTCCAGAGATCTCTGGGGTTCTGGAACAAGCCCCAGAGACATCAAACAAGCTGCAGAGACACTGGAACAAGTTATAGAAGCTGGAAATAGAAGTCCCCTGACATCACTCCCCCTCTAGCATGCAGCATCTCAATGTGCAAAGTAAAAAAAGTCCCTGATTGCCCTGTCCCCTGGTATAATAGGGTAGATTCCTCATATGGTGCACAAAGCATCTGGGTGTTTCTTGTAGAACTTCTTGATGAGCTCCAGGGCATGTACACTCTCCTGTGATTCCCAGGAAATATCTTTGATCTTGTAGCCCTTCCACTCCACCTTGTATTGTAGCTGTTGCTGGAATAAACAACTATCCAAAATTTCCTCCACCTTGTACTCCTCATTGTTGTCAACTACCACCGGAGGTGGTAGGGTGGGCAGATATTGCCCCAGAATAGGATGATTTGGGGCCAGAGTCAGTTTGACCATGTTGAACACTGGATGAAGCTGGCACATTCCCATGGGGAGCCAGAGTCAGTAGGCTAGGGGCCCTACTTGTTGTTCCACTATAAAAGGTCCCAATTCACAGTGCAATAGCTTTTTTGAAGGTTGGGTAGTCCTAATGTTGGAGGCATTCTGGTAAACTCAATTCCCAGGCTGGTATTTGTGCTCCAGAGTCCTTCTATGGTTGTTGTATTGTGCCATGTCATCCTTTGCCTTTGCCAGAGCTACTTGGGCCTCCTGCTGTGACTTCTTCACCCAGTCCACAAACTTGTTTACTGCTTCATTCTCCAAGGGCTGGGCCCAGAGTTCAAAGCCCATGCATGGGTGTTGTCCAGTATTAAGGAATAATGGGAAAAATTGGGTGGAAGTGTAAACATAGTTGTTGTATTGGAACTCAACATTAGAGAGGAGTTTGTCCCAGTTATCCTGGCACTTGTTGCAGAAGAGGCAGAGGTACTGCTCCAACTCCTAGTTTATGCATTTGGTCTGGCTGTTGGACTGCAGGTGGTAGGAAGTGGAGGTGTGCAGCTTCATACTGAGTAGTTGGTAGAGTTCCCTAGTGAAGTCTGCTATGAATTGTGGCCCCTGGTCAGAGATACAGGTATTGGAGAGGCGGTGGAGCTTCCAGACATTTCTTCAGTACAGGGTTTGTGGCACCCATGGCAGAGCAAGTGGTGTGAGTTGGAATGAAGTGTGCTCACTTGCCATACAGGTCCACCACCACCATGATCACATTGGGGAGATGATGAAGTCCACAGAGGCAACACTCCATTGCTCCACAGGCATGGGTAGTGGGTGCAGCTGTCTATAGAAGGAGGCAATGGGGAAGCAGGAGATGCTGACAAAGATGCAGATGATGCTGAAGACAAAGCTGAGGAAGACATGGGGAAGAATTTTGGGAAGCCCAGAGTATGTCTGACCCTTTTAATTAATTGGGAAGAACTCCCTGACAAACAGCAGCCATGCTTCAACTTTGTCCTCCATGCTGCTGCCACTTGCTGTGGTTTGATCAATCTTACCTGGCTTTGATTCTCATGCCCCCACCAATACATGATCTGTGCCCTGCATCTTGAGGGTCTTGACACTGAAGGGGGGGGATGATGTCATCCAAAGACATCAAGAGTTTCAGCAGGAGGGTATGTGGGGCTAATTGCAGACATTACAAACAGGGTAAGAGGGAGTCTCAATATTATGTCAGGTTCTGCTGACCATGGGGGCTCAGCTGAAATGTGCAAGTCCCTACTAGGCAGACATGATGTCCTGTACTGATAACCTGGTGTTTGGGGAAGGTCTGGACTTCAGATACTTGTGAGGATAAGTGAGGGGGAGCAGTCTGAACAAGTCCAGAATGGTCCAGGGAAGTCTAAGATTGAGACAAGAACAAAAATAGATTGAAGGGGAGATAAGAAATGATAACAAGACAATAACAGAGATAGAGACAAGACAAGACTGGGAGACTGAGAGAAAGGCAAACAAAAACATTGGGATCAGATGTGGATGTGGGCCACCCCAGAGTCATTGTGATGCTCCAGAGCTGGTCAGGTAAGTCCAAGTGACAAACTGGTGACATATGCTGGTGTCAGGAACAGTAGGGGAGGGTCCCAGAGGCTCAGGGAAAGTAGAGGAAGCATTGGAAGTTGTGGAGAAGATGTCAGAGTTAGCCAGGAGGCTATCAGGATTTGCCAAAGAAGTGTCAAAGTTACTCACAGTGGGCACCATGGGTGAACAAAGGTTGGGGGAGTTCAAGGGGTCATTGGGGGGAACTCCAGGCAAGCAGGATGGCTGGGAACAAGGTCCAAGGGTTCAGGGAGTGGGTCATGACAATAGTCACCCTGGTCCCATACTTTATTATAGAATGACTTGCATTTGTTTCCAGCTGCAGGGTGATTGGTGTGTTTAATTGAGCCATGCATATCCCAGCCACATGCACAAACCACAGTTTTAGACTGATGTCCACCCAAGTGATGAGACATTCCTTGCCTCATGCAGGTAAGACTGGCCAATCCCTGGTTCCTTTCAATGCCATGCTTTGAACACTATGCATGCAAACCTCATTACTAGGTTCTCACTCTCTACCCTTGGCAGCAGGTACCTCAGTGAGGGCAAATAGTTCCTCATTATCACTACCCTGGGTATAATAATCATTTTTATAACCCTCAAGTTTGATGTACTCCTCATTCTTGGCCTAAGTTCCATCAGACTCATCCATATGCATCATTAGCATCTCCAATATCTGAGGGGGAAGCAGTGTGTGCTGCTTGAACAAACATGTGAGGAGCTGGTTGACTTTGCTCCCTGCATTGAGATGCTTCCTTGCTGCATGCACTGCTCCAGTGCAGTCAAGGGGGCTGAACAAACATGTGAGGAGCTGGTTGACTTTGCTCCCTGCATTGAGATACTTCCTTGCTGCATACACTGCTCCAGTGGGGTCAAGGAGGCCTTTGGACCCCACTGGCCCATAGAACCACTGGCTTTGAGGTCAAGCATGTTGATGGCTTCCTCATCAGTCTAGATGGCTGTGGGCAGGCATTTTGTCTCACCAACTCCATTTGTTTGGCTAGCACAGCTCCAAACTATGGAGATTGCACAGTAGCCAACAATAGAGTGCACCCAGTTCAACTTTTCATGCTGCACTCTAAGTAGTGCACTGCAGTCTTGATACAGCTGTCATAGGTCTTTGCCTCCAAAATGAATTCCTCCATGGTATTCATTTTGGGTGCAAGTTCACCATTGTGTATTTATGCATCAAGCATGTCAGAGGCTATCCTCTTTAAAAACTGCTCACAGATTGTGAATTCATCTGGGAATATGGCCATGTTTTTAGCATGCTCCAGCACAGCATCATAGAAACCTGACACTCCCTCTTTAATTGTGTATGCTGCATTGCAGAATGCATCACAGGCATTCTGCATTGTCAAGGGGTGTATGAACAAATTGTACAAGCTGAGAATCACATCCTCAAACCTCTAGTGGGACTGGGTCCTGCTGACATGTATCACATGTTGCAGGTATTATTTCAGTGCTCCCACAGTTAGAAAGTCCATCATAATAAGGACTTTCTTGTGTTTGCATTCATCCCCACTGTACTGTGCTACTGCTTAAAATATGTAGATACTTGTGAGCCAATCTTCAAGGTTACTGAACTTGGCTGACCCAACATGGGAGGTGACTGTCTTAGATGGATCACTTTGCCTATGCTTAAGTGCATCTGGGATTGCCAGTCAGACTACATGCAATTTTTCCATCACTGCTCAGAGACAATTGTGTATCATCTGACAGTGATACTCATGGGCTTCCTCCACTCCAGTAGAAATCATACACAATGTTGCAGAGGCATTGAGAACCTCCATGGCTGTGTCTTGGAGAGGGCTGTAGTCCTCCTCCTATCAGCCATATGTCCTACAGGTGTGGGGTCTGCATTGTCATCCCCATTACTATATAGGAGACCATCTGATCCTCCTGGATTTGGGGGCCCCATCCTGGAGGTGGTGATGGTCCCTTGACCTAAGTAGGGTGGTCCCCATCCAGGTCCTCCACCACTCCTCCTGGGACTGGTGCTTCTTGATGCAGCACAGGAGGTGTGGGGTTTGAATCACTTCCTAGCAACCCCCACCCTGTGTCTCTGCAACCTCCCACTGGGTAGCCAGACCAACTCAGACTCCTTCCTTGGTCAGCCTTCCCATAGTGCACTGTGGGCTAGCTTTAGTCCTGGCACACATGTCTTTCCCTGAGAAGTGGCTGTCACACTCCTCAAATTTTACTAGCTGGGATTTTGGGAGGAACATACCCTTCAGGCCATGCATCATAGATGGTGTCCCCTCTGCACACCACCCCTTAATGTTCCAAAATGGACTGTTCGAAGTCTTCCAGATCAGTATTACAAAATTGCTGTAAAGCAATTTGGTCTTCTCATGCCAATGCTCTCCACATAGACTCAGTGGATCTATGTTGCATTACAGGCTGTTTGACAGTAATGACTGATCCAGCCTCTGTTGAGGCAATGTCAGTCACTATCAGCATTCCCATCATAGCCCATCTCTGATCAGTCCAATGCACCTGTGGCACCTGCTGCAGCTCAAGAAGCTTATACTTGGGTGACAAAGAACTCTTCATCATGGGGGTCCCAATGCACCATTGGAATCTGCTCATGGGACAGGGCAGCTGGGATCTTGTAGGTCCTTGGTTTGAGGACCTTGATCATTCCACTGACTCCTGCAGCATGTTTGCAGGAAAGGCTACCAGGGTGGCAACAACCACAGGGTTATCTGCCACTACTGGAGTTGTAGCTAGCTTTGCAGAGCCAGCCTTAGCTGTTGCTGGCCTTGACAGCCCAGCCTTTACCAATGCTGGCTTTGACAGTCCAGTTGCAAACTATGGTGCCCTGAAGTTAGGATGCTTGTCCATCAGCTGGTGATTGCCAGTGGTAACAACATCATCATAAGGCACTGATTGTGCCTTCTGAGTTGAAGAACCCTCAATAAACACAGAAGTCCCTGTACAAGCCTTCTTTGCCTCTGGAAGTTGAGGAGGGGATGCTACTCACTTGCCCTTCCTCAATGCTCAACAGAAGAGGTCCAACTGGGCCTCATCCCTTTGATTTCTGACAATATCAAGTTTGTTCAGAACTTGATATAGTGTAGTTGCATTAGGGATACTTGATACTTGAGTACCACCCATAGTGCCAACTTGTACACCATAGTGATTCCTTCCTGAGCCAATGTTACAACTGCAGAGTATACAGCTGCAAATGGTATTTTATCTATCCATTTTAACAAGGTCTGATTTAGTAGCTTTAATCTGCAAATATATGTGTAAATGAGTAGCTACCCTGTCACTGTGCTCTCTAAGGAGTATTTTTTTGGAGTTTGGCCATGCTGTCTGGGGTGGATCTGTTGCAGTAATTTTATTCAATACATTGGAAGGTGACAGATTGGATATTCAAGATGTCCCTGGTCCTGCTACTTTCTTAGCCTCCCTGGCTGCCTGCTTTTTCTTCCTCTCCTGTTTCTGTCTTTCCTTTTTCCTAAGGTGTCTTTGATACATTATAACCTTGTTTAAGAAATGGATTAGAGAAGCAGACAAGGATGACAAGCTTCAGAAATCAAACACTCAGTCCTGAACTCTGGAATTGATTGTTCTTTTACCCACACATATCTCTTGATGAATGAGTCTGTTTTTAGAGTGTCAATGTGCAGGACTTGACAGGTGCTTGAAACCTACAGTAATAGACTGTATGGAGGCAATGGGTGTGTGTTATACTTTGGTTACACTATATTTGGAGTTAAAGTTAGCAAATCAATCACCTACAATGCATAACAATCTGTTGAAGAGGCAGCCAAGTGCTGTAGGCACCAGAAGAAATCTCACTCCAAATTCTGGCCAGGAATGCATGGATACATTGGCTATGTGCTTCAACAATATGGCTGGGCCTGATTACACTTGGATCAGGTGATCATATTCAGTCAGAAGTTGTTCATTTCCCTCTCCATCATAGCTTGTGAGCACATATCTGAGTACTATGATACATACCCAGATTGCAAAAAGTGTCTACATCTCAAGTAGAAACCTGTTGAATTGCTCTCTCTATTCCCTTTTTCCTTCCTTTATTTTCTTAACATTTCTATTTCAACACCTCAATCAGTACTTAGCCCCATTTTTTGTTGCCTCACATTTTATAGGAGGCAAGACAATATATTCCATCACTAATTATTCTCTTTGTGAGCTGGCTACACCTGGCTATCATTGCCAGCAAACACTGATCTTCATGAATTGTAAACACTCAAATACATATGGCCCTTGGCAAGACATCTGTGCTAAAGGAACAGTCCTTTCACCACAAAAATGTTGGGTCACCTTTTTTAAATTTATGTGAACATAGCCACCAAGGATATTTGATGCACACAAAGACAGATGAGACATCTGCATTCATTCAATTGTACATCATGGCTTTGGCACATAAGAAGAATTACCTGTATCCAAGCACAATATCAAATATTGAACAATGTTCCTGATTATCCTCTGGCAGTCACCCATGAGAGCTGGATGTCCTATTGATGAGATGAAACATCAATTTCAGGCCCAGAGAGACTTGAATGTGAGGCTACAGAATACCCAATGAACTCGTAATTTTTTGACTTTCAGCTCAGAGCCATTGCGCTGGGTGATTCATAGATGATTAACAAGTCCAGGGGGGGCGCCCCTGAAAAGGAGATCAAGGTGAACAATACTCAAGCCCTGGCATTCTGGTGTGACTCCTTCCGTGCCATTGCTCGACCAGTAATCGTCCCTGAAAACATTCAATCCGTAGCGTTTTTTTAAATTCAGAGGTGCGAGGGACTACAAGCACACCTGATGTGTGCATGTGTGATGGGTGTCAGTGGAATCAGCAGCAATAATTTTGTTGGGCGAACATCGTGTTTCAAGGAGCTTGGCGCATAAGGGACAATAAGGGACAATTTCCCCTTCACGGAGGACTGTGAAGAAAGAAGTGCATAAATCAAGGAGCCCCACAAAATCCACAATGGTGGTGTATTTCCGGCGTATCAAAAAAGGGCGCCCACAATACATCAGAAAGTGAGCCATCAACACGTTGATCAGGATGATACCCAAAGATCGATAGGCGAACCTACTTTGGATAATTGAGTGGTCAACTAGAGCAATATATAAGATTATGAGCATACGACCCATATTGTATTGCTATTATGTCTCAAGATTCTGTTATCAATGCTCATCGAACTCCCGAGTTCTCCCAGACTCGGCAGTCACAACCTACCGATATTACTCATGAAGCTGCTTATCTCCTGTTCTTGAGAAATCACGGTGCAGGACCATATAATCCTGTCGATGTTGTCATCCCCGTCACGCTTTCCTGCTCCAACGGTGACTCGAACGGTCCCAACCAATGGTATATGACCGTTGACTTCTTACAAGTGAGTAATAAGGCAATACTACCACAGTCCTTTCTCACTGATGCCAAACAGGTCATGGGGACTCGAAATACGTAGCCCAGAAACCATACAGTGACGATGATGATTGAGAGTCACCCAGCACTTGCTTTGTTGATGCAGGAGGATTTCAATTCGTTGGATGCGATGTCAATATTGATGACCTCTGATGATGATCGGGAAGATCTAGAGTAATAGTCTGACGATGGAGCTGGTGGCATACACACATCTTATTGCACTCGGGCTTCCTACTACTATTATCATACTAGCCACAGGAACTCGGACTATTAGGAATATCTATCACACCACTACAAATCTGATGTCACACCAGCCTGAGTGTACACCACAATCATCATCGAGGAAATACGGGCGAGAACTGGCTTGCAGTCTTCGTTTCAATAGAATGTATTCTGTAGTATGCATATATCAGTGTTCATTGTATTGTTATCCATGTTAGTACGAATGAAGCATGCACGCCACGAGTCGAGACACTTTTCAGGTCTTTTGACCCGATCCTGGCTTTGAACTCACTCTCTGACCGATCATACGTGTAATCATCAACAGACTTGTCTCGTTGTGCTCGAGATTTCCACTTATATCTCACTGGGACAGAGCTCTTATCGACCATCGAGAGGCTTCGACCCTGTTTAACGATGGATCAATGCCAACAGAGGAATCCTTACTCGAGATGCACGTTATGTAATGCTATTGTATTTGATTGTCCGTGGCTCATCTCTTCATTTCAAAATTTTGGGACAGTCAGTGAACTTGATATTCACTGTATTGATATCCTATAGACCTTGGGATCTTATTTCGAGATATAAAATACAGGAGGGAAATCCCAAGATTCGAGGACATACACATAGAACCACGTGTACAGATAGTATCTGAGGGGTCAACACCCACAATATGTGCTTACACATCTGCAAGCTGAGAGGAGAAGACACGATGAGAGTTTAGTTTTCCCCATCAGATGATCGATGCCGATTTGGAGGCTCAGGAATGGGAACAATGGTATACACAACGGCATAGCTCGATTGACAGTGCACACAGAAACCCCAGAGTCCCACCATCAAATGTAAGTCCCTTGTGAGCATGACGAGTACGAACAGGAACAGTAAAGAATAGGGATAGCCATTCGGGGACAGTCCGAGGTTTACACAGAAAACCGTTGTGTCCGGATCGACGAAATGTATTCGGAGTCCTGTCAATGTATACTGTCACCCAGAAACCTTATCAAACTACTTGTAAAGCCTTAACAGCCATAACGTATGCTTCCACCCAACCCAACCTATGCACAATTCAAGGAGAGATGTTGTCGGCGATCGACATATCTCTCAAGAGAAGACATCGACCATGCAAGGCGCAGCAAACTCAGATTAGCTCCGAGTATACATCTGGGAAACCTAGGGTGCGTCGACTGGACTCACCTCGTTTCACCGTTGTTTTGCATATGGAGATATGTCATCAGACGGTTATGGCCGCCTTTGTGGTACATATTTCAAATTTTGTTTTCAAATTCGGGGGTGGTGAAGGGCATCGAGTCCACTCGCTGTATGTATGCATAACACGCGTTAGTATGAAGCGTACCTGACATTGCAGAATGAATTACATTCATACCTCTAGACCGCTCAGGATATTGAGGCTACATCCAGGACTATATCTACAAAATTTGACATTCACCGTGATGAACGCGAGTTTCTCGGGTTGATTTTACTGCTTCTGAAAATCGGGAATGACTTCCATGCAGCACTCAAGTGCTGATGTTTGAAGAGTGTATGTAGCGCATGGGTACAATTTGACCCTTGAACAGGAAGCGATCCGGTCCACATGCAGAGTGACAAGACAATAACGAAACGAGGGTAACAAGCTATAACAAGCGCTTCTGTTTATCGGGTAATTCTCGGCTGGGAGCGAGTATCAGACACGAAGTGGTTCTACCGTTATGAAACGAGGCTGCAACGTGACTCACCTCGCTCCTCCATTGTCCTGCAGATATTCAATGAGAGTCATGTTGCCCTTATGGTATGTATTTCCAATTTTGTTTCTGGATTGTGGTGAGGACCATACGCCAGCTCGCTGTGTACACATGACACATGTATTACCTGGCGTGGCAGGAAGAGATCTATGACTCCAGCGGTGCCCATACGATTACCTCCAGACCGTTCACCCGGAATGTCCGATAGAAGTTGCTTCCGGCGCTACATTTACAAAACTTGAGCAAGAAATATATCTTCGTACATACTTACTAGAATATCTCGTTCTCGCCTGTCGGAGACGGGAGTGGCCTCGCAAGGACCCACGTGCCAGTCAAAGAAAGAGCTTGGTGCTCAAGGAACATTTTGCCCCTAACTTGCGGAACTCCGCAGTGACCACTTCGTACTTCCATCATGTCTGGCCGTTCTTCCAAGCGCTTACGCTCGTTTGAACCTCAGGGATCGGTCAAACGACCCAATCAGGAGCAGGACCCGCAGCCAGTATCCCAATTGGAAAAGGCTCAAGAGCTGTTTCGTGAGGCGAGGGAGAGCAAGCTGTACAATGAACTGCGTGATTTGATGAGGCGCGACGCGTCTCCGCAAGAGTTTCAAGCCTGCTATTCGTCAATCTTTAAGAAAATTGCTCAAATCATCGTTGGCAGAGACGACATACCCGTGCCACCACCGCAGGAATATGCCGTACACTTTCTCAATCTCTGCAACCCGAATCTTGAGCGTGAGGAGTGGGAGTTTTCTTCGATGAAGGCCTTGAAAGAGCTTGGTGCTCAAGGAACATTTTGCCCCTTTGGCACGTGTGGAGAAAACAATCTGTCAGGAGGGAAATAGTCCGCATGCAGATTCAAGCGCCTACAGTTGTGCGGCCAGTGATTATTTGATAATCAGATCAATGGGCAAATGACGCGCGGTTGACTGTGTGTAGCGCGAGCGTGACATCATCCCCCGCTTAAACCTTGCACCTTTACAATTTTCTCCCCTACTTACTCCGCACTCTCTTCCGTAGTGCTCCGTAATCTATTTAATAGGCCTACCCGTAGTTAATTATTTAGTTCTTACGAATACAGGACTTAGACCAGTTCCTTTGTGAGAACACACGCTTGTGACCGTACTCCGCTGTTTGCAGTGGACTACCGTTACATATTTTGAACTCTTAAAAAGTCCTAACTACTCATTTCGACTCGTCTACCGTGGGTTACCTCGGCCTGATCAACCGGGAACGTCCTAGTGGTGAGTCCAAAAATCATCCAATGAATACTAACATGGAAACTAGCCGTTACAACCTCCGCTTGAGACCCTCCGCTGTGCGTGAGACGGGCAACGCTCGCGCTCGACGCGGCCGGGCCGCAAGTCTAGGGCCTCCAGGTCCTAACACCGCTCCGGCGGTGGAAAAAACGTTGGCAGCTCCGGCGGACGTAAAGGAAACCGTTCCGACGGAGACCTCCCTCACCGACATCTCAGACTCGTCGTTCCAGACCACGTCTGAAGAAATGTTAGAAGAGATAAAAACGGAGGTAATCACCAGTGATAGTGACACACTAGATGGCTACAACATCGATAGACAAGTAGCTATCCCATCCCCAATTAAAACAAACCTGCAGGAGAGGGACAGAGTGAATCAGATGGAGCCACGTCGACGGGCGGGGGCGGAAGACACTCACAGACAAGACCAAAGTGAAAAAGAGGGACCGAGCGTCCCAAACCAGGATCAGGTAACTGACCGACAGATTACCCCTGAGGAAGAAGACCCAAACGATGAGCACACCCACCGAAATAAGGGGAAAGGGCCAGACCCGCTTGAGTGGGGGGGCGTTCAACTGAGTAACGAGGAATTAGACCCTGAGACACAGTGTCAAATAATACAGGCATGTAGCATAAGAAGAGACGGACCCTTGATTACTAGGGATACCGATCCTGAGACGTCCGCACCGAATGGAAAGGAACAAGATCCCTCTGATCACCGTAATAGCCATATCACCCGCGAGGAACTGCGGGAGAGATTGCGACAGAAACGGGCGCTAAATGAGAACATCCGTCAGCTTAAAAAAGCACTGAGAGGAGGTACCAGAAAAGAGAGCAACACCAAGCGCTCAGGGTCAGAACCTATCTCGGAGGAACTCCGAGACATGATTGGGAGGGTGACCCAACGGGTGCGAGAGGTCAAAAGACCTGAAGAAAAAGAGCGCCCTGTCAGGAGGCTCAAACCCGTAAACCAGATCAGCAGAGACAGCGCATTGGGCCGCGCTTTTGACCGTATGAGAAGCAAAGAAGATTCGGGATCTTCAGAGTCGCCCTCCTCTGAATCATCATACCCTTCGGATGGCTCAGACAATCCCAGCTCAGAAAGTGATAACGATACTTCCCAATCTTCTGGCAGAGATGACAGCTCGGGAGACTCGTCAACAAGCTCCTCAGATGAAGATGGAACTAAGAGGAAGGTTAAGTTTTGAGAAAAAGTAAGCAGGGGTAAAGGGAAGAAAAGTAAAAAGAGAGTACCCAGGTCGCTCATCAAACCAACACCTCCATCTAAATATGGTGGGGCCCCTGATCTGCAAGCATTTCTGCAATTCATGACGCACTGCACATCGTATGTGAAATACGGATTGGTACAAAAGGAACGCCAGGTCTTGGTGGTTTCGGAGTTTCTAACGGGGCGTGCTTGGACCTTCTATTCTTGGGAGGTGTCTAGGGCCCCAGAAGATTGGTCTATGGAGAGGTTTTTTAAGGAACTATTCAATGACTGCTTCCCAATTAATTACCGCAACAAACAAAGATATAAATTACAACACCTGCGACAGGGAAAAATGACGGTTCGCGACTACGTGGGCGAATTACAAGAACTTTTTACCATCGTGGGATCTACAAACAGTAAGGAGAAGGTGGTGAAGTTATTCAATGGTTTCCAAACGTCCATCCAGCGGGAATTGTACCGCATGGGGCTGAACCCTGAGACATCCCGTTGGAAGAAGGTGGTCTCTAAGGCTGAGTTTGTCGAGATGGCCGAGTCAGTGGATTTGGACTATGACAACCCTGGGGCCAATCACCGTCCATCACGCCAGGACGAATGATCAGAGGGTGGAAGGGGCTTCCAAACCCACTGGGAGCGAAGGGGTAAGGGCCACTCGCACCACCACTCGGGACAGAAGAGGAGCAAGTCCCCCTCGAGCTACGGGAAGAAGACAAATAGCTCTCCAGCGTATTCAGCTAAGCAAGGGACATCATGTACCCAAGAAAGCTCGCGGGCGAAAGGTAACTACAAAGCACAAAGACATGAAGAACGGAAGCGTCTCACCAAAGAAGAGGAAGAGCAGTTCCGAGCACAGGACCGATGCTTTAACTGTGGGGAAAGTGGTCATTTCTCCCGTAATTGCCCTAAAAATAAATCCGTGTCAGCGTCGCGACCAGGAAAACCTCCAGGAGTGAAATCATACAGCGTAAGGTTAGACCTGAGAGAGGCCAACCGACTGCGGGAAGAGGCTCTGGGCCAAACCACAGAAGGGCTGTCTGTGGGAATGGTGTTAATAGAGACCTCGAGACAGGTGGCAATGGACCAATCAACCCACCCTCCCAGCCAAGAGGCTTTGGGTAGTGAAAGTCTTAGACGTTGGGCACAGGGCCGCCCGCCATACCTGAAACGACCGTGCGACGAAGGCGAGGATGCAGGAGATTACTACGATCCAGTGGAGTTGATCCCCCCCTGGGAATTTGGGGAAGAAGAGAATCCAATCTGGGTAGACAACTTGGAAGAGAAACTGGCATTAGTATATGAGGAAGAGAGGAAGTTTGGCAGACCTTGATGCCTAGGTAATGCTCTCGAACGGAGGCTGGACCACTTTTTGGAATGGCTGCAGCCATACCCAGGCGACCCTGAAAATGTCCTTCAGTACAGAGGGAGACCGTTTACTTCAACTCAAACAGAGGAGGGGGTGATTCATACCTGGGATGTGGTGTGGGAGCGAGAGGCCACCATACCCTGTGAATGGGTGGCAAACCCTTCTTTTGAAGTTGGCACTTGGTATGGCCTAGAACGAAGCGTGGAGACTGGGGCGCCTCTGACAAGGAGCTCCTAGTATGGACCTACCCTTTCGACCGACGTGTGGGCTTGGAACGCTGAGAAGGTATTGGAACTAGGTAACCTGTACCTCCCAAGCAAGGACAAAATATACCACAAGATTCAGCCACGGTTTCGTGTGGTTAGAGAAGGGCTAGGGACCTGCCTGGTGGTGGATAGGCAGATAAGATTTGTGGCTAGCATCAGGGTGGAGCACCTCGAGAACCCCCGATTTGACGTATGTGGTTGGTATGCAAAAAGGGTTAAGCGCGCATTCCCGAAGGCAGATAGCAGCATTTGGGAGGAAGACAAACCATTTGATTTAGGTTGTACAGTGGTGGCTGGGTCTGAGACACCAATCAGCCAGGAGGAACTTGCGGGAAAAGGGGGAGAGGAGGACCCCACCCTCGGGAGGTTGGAGGAGATCAGCACACTGGAACTGTGCGGGCAACAAGTTGAACGGGGAACTTACCCTGCTATACAACGCAACAATGCACAAGCCAAAAACATTAATCGTAAGGTCCCCAAACCATTAGTGATAGTAGTCAAGTTAGATGGACACCCTGTCCGTGCCCTCCTGGACTCAGGATCGTTGGGTGACTTTGTGTCTATGACCACGGTGGAACAACTGAAACTTAGATGTGTAGAATTGAGTGAACCAGTACCAATTCAGCTGGCCATACAGGGATCGAGATCCAGGATTAACTATGGTGCTACAGCACTTTTTCAGTATCAGAACATCAGGGGGCCTCGGTACTTTGATGTGATGAATCTACAGGGATACGATGTCATTTTGGGTACACCCTGGATCTATCAACACAGCATCACCTTTGGGCTGAACCCAGCCAGGGTGATAGTGGGCTCGACAACGGCTACCCCCCTGGTGGAAGAGACTGGAGTTTCTCGCCTAGCGTTAAGGGTGATTAGAACATTTGAAGAAAGCTTGGCATCAGTTCGGCAAGAACTCCGGGAGTATGCGGCGCCACTGTGTAGGGAAGCGGGAAAGACACCCTTACCTCCTTTGCGCGCCATTAACCATGAGATCCCTCTGATAGATGCCACTAAGATCTACCCTTGGAGGCCATCCCGCTGCCCAGAAGCCCTAAAGCCTCAATGGGATGAGAAGCGAGCAGTGTACGTCGAGTCGGGTAGATGGGAGGTCACCACGGCAGGAAATGCCGTCCCAATGATGTTTCTAAGGAAACCTGGGAAACCGGGAGAACCACCAAGGTTGAGGATAGTCAGCGACCTGTGGGCGCAAAATGCTAACACGCACAAAAAGTCATCAGCCCTACCAGATATGGACGGAATCCTGAGAAGGGTGGCAAGGGCTAAGTACAGGTCCATAATCGATGGGCAAGATGCTTACGAGCAAATCAGGATTAAGCCCAAGCATGTTGACAGGACTACGATGACAACCCCTGATGGGAATATGGTAAGCCATGTAATCCAACAGGGGGATTGCAATGCCCCAGCAACATACCAAGCGCTAATGAACTATTTGTTTGCAGCATACCTGGGACAGTTCATGGATGTCTATCTGGATGACATCGTCATTTATTCAAACACCCTAGAAGAGCATGTGGGACATGTCAAAACAGTGCTGGATATTCTGAAGCACGAGAAACTTTACCTGAGTGAGAGAAAGTTGAACTTCCTCTGTCGAGAAATGAGGATCCTAGGCCGTGTAGTTGATGATGAAGGAATCCGAATGGATCCAGATAAGGTGGACGTGTTGGTAAGGTGGAAGGTACCAACGAACCGAGATCTGCTCCATGGGTTCCTGGGAGCCACAGGCTATCTGGCAGATGATATCGACTGAGTACGAGTTCCTATGGGGGTATTGCATGCATTAACAGGTGACACAGTACCGTTCAGATGGGAATATACCCACCAGAGAGTGTTCGAAGATGTTAAGGCCCTGGCTGTGAGGTGCCGAGACCACCATCGCAGGCCATTGACATACAGACCAAATGAGCCACCTATCAACATGGTGACAGATGGTTGTGTTACGGGCATTGCGGGAGTGATAAGCCAAGGGGCAGACTGGAAGACGGCAAGGGTAGCAGCATTCTTCTCAGCGAAGTTGAATTCTGCACAACAGAATTACCCTGTCCATGAGATAGAGATGCTGGCGGGCATCGAGACCATGCTGCGACATCGTGACCTTTTACAGGGGGTTTGCTTCAAATGGTACACTGACCACAAGGGCTTGGTCCACCTCATGGATCAGAAGAATTTGTTGGGGAGACAAGCGCGCTGGATAGAGAAGATTTCAGAATTTGACTTTGGGATTGTTTACGTACCCGGGACTGAGAATATACTTTTGGATGCCCTGTCCAGGCTATACTCCAATGATCAGGCAGGCACAGTAAGGGCGCGCAGCGAATATACATACTTTGATGTGGTGGATAACGATTCCCTGGGGGCCCAAATGATAACAATGCCAGTACTCGTTGGTCTGGAGGGCGAGGGGCTGGCAACTCAGCCAACTACTATTGAGACAAGGGTGGGGGCTGAGAAAAAGAAGCGTGCCTACCGACGGAAAGTCATTGAACCAGCAGAGACAGGGAGGCCAGAGACGTCCAGGGAATTTGCTGCAAGGGTGGTGCCACATTTTGTCCTGCGAGGCCCACAGGGACGAAAGGAAGGGGGAGAGGCATCGGAAATGCCAGAACCAGTGCCAGAACCACAACTGGAAAAGAAAGATGACAGAAATGACGAGGACAGTGAGAAAATCACCATCAAGATCCCTGCCAGAAAGAAGCACCACTTACATAATGGAGCAACAGCAACACAGCTAGAAACCAGGGCTCAGGAAGAAGAGTGGGATGGAAGCTTTGCGAAAAAATCGCAGAATCTACAGGAAGAATATGAGAAACTTTCACCGTTGACACTGGAAGAGCTGTTGAACTTAGGAAAAGACCCAATAGACCTGGTAATGTTGATCAAGGGATGTTACAATGAGGATAAGCTGTTCACCTCCATAATGGAAAATCCAAAAGCATTAAAAAATTATGAAGTGACAAAGGAAGGACTTATATTCCTTAAGTCCAAAGGAAAAAGACTTCTGTGCATCCCAGCCATTGTGGTGCGAGGACGTAATGTACGAGAAATAGTAATATCAGAAGCGCACACCCTACTGGCACACCTTGGCACTCGCAAAACTCTGCTATACTTGCATGACCAAGTGTGGTGGAAGACAATAGCCTGAGATGTCCAGGAATATTGTGAGACTTGCTCAACCTGTCAACGGAACAAGCCATCTAACCATAAACCCTATGGGTTGTTAACACTGCTGAAGGTGCCGACACTTCCATGGGAAGTCATTGGGATCGATTTCATGGGACCGCTTCCCAAATCTAAGGATAGAAATGGGACCTATGACTCTGTCACAGTAATAATAGACCTACTCACTGCAATGGTGCACATTGTACCCAGCAGGATTAGTTACACCGCCAGACAGGTAGCTGAGTTGATCTTTGCAGAGGTATATAAGTATCATGGCCTCCCACGAGCCATAGTCAGTGATCGTGACTCATATTTTACAGGTACCTTCTGGACGCACCTACATAATCTCATTGGGACACAACTGAGAATGTCTTCGGCCTATCACCCCCAATCTGATGGTGCCACTGGAAGGGCTAATCGAACCATTGTACAAATGATACGCCAGTGTATTGGGGATCGACTGAAGGATTGGGTTGCAAAAATACCCGCAATCGAATTTGCCATTAACTCCGCTAGGTCTGAGACAACGGGGTACTCACCATTCTTCCTCAATACAGGAAGGATGCCTCGCCCAATGATATGGAACAATGCCAAGACAGATGAGTTCACAGGCATCAGAGTATTTGCTCAACGACTCAAATTAGCTTTGATGGCAGCACATGACTGTATCATAGCTGCACGCGTTAAACAGACCCAAAACTCCAACCGCCAAAGACAACTGGCACCATTCTCAAAGGATGATATGGTTTATGTCTCGACTAAGAACCTCACATACCCAAAAGGGTTCCCTAAAAAACTAATTCCCAAATATGAGGGACCCTATAAAATTTTGGAGGACTTTGGCAACAACTCATTCCGAGTGGATGTCTTGATCAACATGAAGTGGAGAGGGATCCATGACGTTTTTCATGCTGCACTGCTTAGGATTCACAAGCCAAATGATGATCAACTCTTCCCAGGTAGACTGGATGAACAAATACTTGAGCCTGAAACTAATGAATGGGCTGCAGAGCGTATTGTGGTGCATCATGGCATCAAAACTCACACCATGTTTGAGGTTCTTTAGAAAGCAGGAGATAAATCTTGGATGACTTATGAACAAGTAAAAGAATTAGAGCTGATTGTGCCCTACCTCGAATTACTAGGGTACAAAAAAATTGAAGAGCTGATTGAGTGCGGGACTAGAGAACCGCCACATGACAATCCACAAATTTTCTTGGGCCTTACCAATGTCCTCGAATATAAAGGGGCCGATGATGGGATTGAGACTTCACCGTCTTCCCTACTCACCAGGCCACCTTCACCCTCCCCAATCTTATGGATATCTGCCATTGCTCTTCCCCTTAGGAACTTTACATCTGACATGGCTCACCCCTTTGGCAATCAGGGACAAGGGAATGACAAGTGCAAAGGACAGACCTACCATCACCCCTTTGTGTCAATTGACCCAACCACCAGGATGATCATCATCTTCGACCCTTTGAACCCTAATAACCCTTTGGTCATGCACCCTTTACAAGTACAAGTTTATCTGGACTATGAGCTCGAGGTTTGTCAGACTCACAGTCATCCGCGGTCCCCCTTTCCTGTGGGATACGACACCTTCGCCTCTATCCTCAACCTTGCTGACTCCGAGACTGAGTGCAAATATAGGCTTGTGGCATACAACCAGCAGACCAAGACTTGGTCCAAGGTAAAAAACCCCTTCCCACCTGGACTCCTACCCACAGCCTACATTGATCCATGCCTGGACCTCCTTTCTACTCTTGGGTTTATCACGAAGCAGGGCAATGTGGATAAACAGACGGTCAAGGACGCTGTGCGGGCTTGGTGAGCTCCCTCAGGTGAATGGGTACAATGAACTAAACAATTCCATGCACGGCAGTCCCATTACTTGAACCAACCTATCTGCCCTTATTCACCCCTCAAGTGCTCCTATCCAGTTATGGAGAGAGACAGCTCGGATTCAGGCCTGGGGCCATCCTCTACCACCACCAAGCGCCGCATCCTTGGATCTTGCCATCCCTCTACACGCACAACTCCACGACCCCCGAGGGCAGGATCTTCTACTCCTTGCACCACAATCACTGCCCACAGTATCATAATCTGTTCCCCAGATCACAAGGGCAAAGGCAAGGCCACTGAAGAAGAGGAGGAGATGGCCCTCAATCCAGTGGACATCCCGCTCCTGGCCAACAACAATGACAATGACGATGCCGAGGGAGAGCTGGACTATTACCCCAATGATGGGGCTGGGGAAAGCTCCCCGGCGGCCGATTAGAAGGTGGAATTGGTTATAATCGCAGCCAGCTTAAAAGTATCATTATTACCACTCTAATTCTAACCTAACCTCTACTTATAATTTAAAAGCCATATACTTCTAGTTATCTGACTTGGAGGGCGTATGTAGCGCAAGCATGACATCATCCCCCACTTAAACCTTGCACCTTTACAATTTTCTCTCCTACTTACTCTGCACTCTCTTCCGTAGTGCTCCATAATCTATTTAATAGGCCTACCCATAGTTAATTATTTAGTTCTTACGAATACAGGACTTAGACCAGTTCCTTTGTGAGAACACACGCTTGTGACCGTACTCCGCTGTTTGCAGTGGACTACCGTTACACTGTGAAACTAATATATATAACTTGGGTGCTCTCGAACTCCGCAGTAACCGCTTTGTACTTCCGTCATGTCTGGCCGTTCTTCCAAGCGCTTACGCTCGTCTGAACCTCAGGAATCGGTCAAACGACCCAATCAGGAGCAGGACCCGCAGCCAGTATCCCAATTGGAAGAGGCTCAAGAGGTGTTTCGTCGGGCAAGGAAAACCAAACTGTACGATCAACTGCTTGATTTGTGGGAAGACAACGCGTCTCCGGAAGAGTTTCAAGCTTGCTATTCGTCAATCTTCAAGGAACTTGCTCAAATCATCGTTGGCAGAAACGACATACCAGTGCCGCCATCAGGCTCCTATCTCCGGGACTTTTCAGATCTCTGCAACCCGAATCTTGAGCGTGAGCGGGGAGAGATGATGATGATGGAGCTGGCGATAACCAAATTGCTCGAATACAGTTCGTCGCTCACATCCTGCACCAGTCCTTTTTTTTCTCTCACTTTTGGTAGTCAAGACGGAAGACGAGAAGAAACCTACTCTCCAGACACCTGCATCCAACTCGAAACCTGGTGAGTCCCTAAAGTTAGTCCCGTTCCCATCTTCAAATACTTACGACGAGTGCACGCCTCAGCTATCAAAGAGTCGGTAAAAACAGCCTGGAAGACGGCGTATGTGGGGAATGCCCATGAACTCTTGAAAGGCGCGATGAATGCAATGTACCAAAACTCATTCGAGAAACCCTACGCGAATTTCTGTGCCATCATTCAAAGATCCGGTACAGGTAAATCCCGGCTCGTGGACAAGGTCGCCAACTCGGTCTTCATGATTCCGATGGTTTTGAGGCCCACAGGAGATAGATCAGGTGCTTTGCTTTGGTTGATCTCATACGTTCTTCTCACGATCAAGGCTTTCCACAGGGTGATATGGCCGACGGTCAACCGCTAGTTCGCTTTTTCTGCACAAAGACCACAAAAGAAACGTTGGAACTTCATCTTCAGCGTCGCTACCTCCTGTTCTTATTAAAGATCATCGCCTTTGTGGATAATTGGATCAATCTCTGGAAAAGGTCGGGGCTTGGAATCGAACGTGTCGCGGCAGATTGGAAAGAATATCTTGGTCCCCCTTTCAGCCCGGAGCGTCTCAAGATGTACACAACAGCAATCGACCCGTCTCCTTTACGAGGTTTCGAAGACATATTGGACGAGCGTGTCGAATTTGACCATCTTCGAAACCGAGGTTCGCTGACACTCGCCACCCACCTAAAAACTTATGACTGATGTTATTTCCAGTGAAGACATTCATTGACTCTGTCTCGAAGAAAATCGGACCTGCGCACACCGACATACAACCTGTTATCGTTTTCTATTTCGACGAAGCCCACCATCTTAGCAAGACTACGGTTTCGGCAGAACCAAACCGCACAGCGTATCAGTGCCTCTGCAAAGCCTTCACGTACATGATGAATGCACCCGTCTTTGCCTTATTCCTCTCGACTTATTCGAGACTGTCCGAGACCGTCCCTACTAGCCCACGTAATTTTTGGTCCTCTCGCCCTATGTCGTCTAATTCTGAAGGCAGTGATGATGATATGAACGCTCCTTTTGTTGAACTTCCTTTCGATGTGTGTAAGGAGCCGAGCCTTGTGATTGAAGGCACCCACTGCGCTTCAGAAATTTGTTCGTTGAAGTTCATGGCGCGATTTGGCCGTCCCTTGTAAGCCACCGGACTTTGTTTTTCCCTTCTCTCTTTCGTACTAAGCTGCGTAGATTTTAGACTGTTCTGGAAAATACTCCGTCTATAGACGATGAAGAAGTAGTGAAATATGCCATGTCTAAGTTGAATTTGCGTCTTGAAGACACAAGTCGGGACATATCTTGCAAATTTCCACTCCAAAAGCTGATTCCTACTCTTTCCGTTCGTGTGGATTTGAGCTTTGAATCGAATCGAGACGAGGCCGTTTTCCTTGAAGGACTTCTTGTCGCCAGTAGTATGCGAACGGTCTACTCCGTTCCAAAACATCAACAGTATCTTCGTGGTGGATATCCTTCCGAACCTTTTGTGGCAGAAGCTGCTGCCCGTGCGATATTCACATGGTGCCACGCCAAAGGATTGGGAAGAACTGGATCCACTCTACCGCCAGCGGAGCAAATCGAGATGATTATAGCAGCATACAAGACCAATATACCATCTGCTATCTCACAATGGCTCGAATTGGGACTAATCGACCAGGGAACCAGAGAGGAGTTGGTTGTGAGGATGCTCTGCACTCTGGCCCATGACATCGCTATCTTGAAGAACCCTGATCATGAGCACGTCAATGCGGTTCTCAGTGGTGTCAGTGGTGATGTCTCGTTCAGCCAGATGATTCGCGTCGAGGACTTTCTCCGGGCCCTGATATCGGAGAAATACATCGGGGACGTTCTCGATGCGCGGCCGAGCAACCTGAGAGGGGATATGTCAGAGACGCATTCAAAGACGGCTACGTTCACTTTACACAATTTGTCAAGGCAGGCGACAAGTCGACAATCACCGACGAGGCTATCTACCTGCTTTTCCTCAGAGCCGCAGCGATTCAAGGCTACGGGAATATGGCTTCGACAGACCTTGTCATCCCTGTGTGGATTCCCACTAATAACTCCCAGTATCCCGATAGATGGTCAATGTCGGCCATCTTCATTCAAATAAAGGACAGGGTCGACAAACAGTTCATTCTCATCGATGCTCAGGAGACCTTCCAGTTCTTCACAAGACCTCAGATGCAGAACGGGCGCAAACTCTCATACATTACGATTGTGATGGAGCTCGGAATCCTAGCAGCCGAACAGAAGAAAGCACCTCAGCCAGAAGTGAAGCAGGCGTCGACAGTAGGAAGGACAAAAAGGAAGGGGCAACAAGCTCAACAAAAGAAAAATCAAGTCCAGGTGTCCATGCCCGCTAATCCGACGGCAAAGAGGCAGACTCAGGAAACGACCAAACAAGCCCAGATGCCCGTCGCCACGAGTCCTGTATGCGACACTGTACAGCGAATCCCGCCGCCAACACCCGCTGATGTTGGGGTCATTTCTCGTGAACTCCCACAGAGAACGCGAAGTCAGGCTCTGCACATTCACCCACGTTACGAGATAACCATCAAAGGATGTTCGAGTCGGGTGTACAATGTTATTGGTGATGAGGACAAATCTCACTACTCGAATATTTTGGCACACAAGGATATGCTGGCAGAGCATCCACGATCTGAGGATCGAGTTGAGGCTGTCAGGCGAATGAAGCCGTACTGGGTAGCTCCGTCATCGTATCATTGGGCAAAGATGAATAAAGAGAGTCGTCTTGGTGCCGAGGTTGTCATTGTCAACAACAACAACCACAACAATGATGACGATGAGTACTACGAGAACACCAATGAAGAGGCTGAGGAGGACATGGTAGTAGTCAACTAGTCAACCAATATTCAGATAGAGAAGATACAGGTGCAGAAGATACAGATACAGAAGATGTCTCATAATTTACCACATATATCCCAGCTAAAGCAGTGTTTTCTTGAAGGGTGGTGAGTGTGAGTGGGTCAGGTGGCCAGGAAATGGAGCTTTTGTATTTGTCACCCAAATCATAGTAAGCCTCAGCAAGCATACAAAGTCCGGAGCCCAGATCGATCACATGAACCTGTCCAGAAATAGGAACCTGTCCAGAAATAGGAACCTATCCTCATCTTCAGTAGCCTGTTGTGTGGGCACCTGTGAACCACTAACTATGCATGTTTGATGTATGTATACTCTATTCTCTTGTGAACCTTGAAAAGTAGCAGGTGCATCAATTATGTCCCTCCAAGTTGTTTCTAAAGGTGATGGACAAGAGTACAAAGCTCCTAATCACAAACAGGGGCAAAATTGCTGTTTGCATTATTTGTACTGCAAGGGAACTTGGTATATGGACTATTGCTATTTATATGCCATCAGATGCCCTTTCACTCCACATTTCTCCCACTGACAAGGCTATCCCTCTCCTCTAGAGTGCAGCAGAGGGCTCTGCTGAGCTTGAGTCAAAAGCATATCTGGCAGGATAAAGAATCATCTCTATCTGTCTTGATAATAAGGTCACAATGCTTCATTTTGGATATGAATTCCTTTCAGAAATTGCTGAATTTGCATTGATCATTGTTAACTCTGGGATCACATGGCTTGGGCACAGTCCAGATTTGATATAGAAAATAGGGTTGAAGCATGAAGCTTGTACTGTTGATGCTGACATTTCTATTATGCCAGGCTTATTTAGAGTACTTGCCAGTGCTGTTAATGCACTGGAAGCAGTGAAACACATTGGTTATCCTGTCATTCTGAAAGCAACTGCAGGTGGGAGGGGTATTGATATGGTTGTTTGTGATGACAAGGAAATGCTTTAGGAAGAGTTTTTTGCCATCCACATACTTGTTGCTATTTATAGGGCAATCATCAACCTCAATCACAGCACAGTACTGTATGTCTGTAGCTCTTGCTTCATCTGAGACCCAACCTCACTTCTGTTAGGTTCTGCTGACAATGGGGGCTCAGCTTAACTGGGCAAGTTCTTACTAGGCAGACACAACATCCTGCACTGATAGCCTAGTGCTTGGGGAGGTCTGAACTTCAGATACCTGTGAGGATAAGTGAGGGGAAGTGGTCCAAACAAGTCTGGGATGGTCCAGAGAAGTCTAAGACAAGATGTTGGGAAGGGCTGGGCTTGAAAGGGTGTCAGGCACAACTCCAGAGGCAAGTATTGGAAGTGCAGGCAAACAGAGGCTACATGAGTGATGGGAGTGGTGCTGGAGTTTGATGGAGGATCAATTGATGTTGATGGTTTTTTAGGAACATTTGAGATTTGTAATTGTAGATGTGGAGTTTGTAACAGCATTAAGGTTGAAAGGGACTTGGGCACAATGAAGGAGATAGAGCTAAACAAGACAAGATGGAGTTGAGGCAAGATTGAGATGAGAACAAAAATAGATTGAAGTGGAGATACAAAATGACATCAAGACAATAATGGAGATAGAGACAAGACAAGACCAGGAGACTGAGATAAGACTGGGAAACTTAGAGAGAGGAGAAAATGTGATAAGAGACACAAAACACAAGAGACAAACAATCAGGACATGGTAAGGCAATATCAAGACTAGAGTAAAGGATACTCCTCTACAACTTATATACTAACTACTGGAACAGCTCCTGGGGTAGTGGGTCTGGCAGTGGGGCTTGTTGAGGCTGCACAGACTTGACAGGTGTTGGTTATGATTAGCAGGTGGGCTGCAATGATATACTGATGGAATCAGATGGGAATGTGGGCTGCCCCAGGGTCATCATAATGCTCCAGAGCTGGTTGGGTAAGTCAGGATGACAAACCAGTGATGTACACTGGCATTAGGAACAGTGGGGGAGGGTTCCAGGGGCTCAGAAGAGGAAGGAGAAGCATCAAAGCCTGGGGGAAACATGTCAGAGTTAACCAGGAGGCTGTTGAGGTTTGCCAGAGAAGCATTCAAGTTAGCTGGGGTGGGCATCATGCATCAACAAAGGTTGGGGAGGTCAAGGGAGTGTTGGGGGGGAACTCTGGGGGAGTGAGAGTGAGGTGGCTGGGAATGAGGTCTGGAGGTTCAGGGAGTGGGTCATGACATCACCCATCACCCCCTCTTCAGCATTGAGACCCTCAAGGTGCAGGACATGAGTCAAGGATTGGTGGGGGCATGGGAATCAATGCCAAGTAATATTGATCAAACTGCAGCAAGCAGTGGTGGCATGGGAGGCAAAGTCAAAGCATGGCCACCATTTGTTAGGGGGCTCTTTACAATCAATTAAAAGGCATCAGACATACCCCAGAATTCCTAAACTCTTTTTCCCATGTTTTCCTCAGCCTCATCTTCTGCAGCATCAGTGTACTCATTGTCTGCATCCCCAACTCCCCTGCCATTGGATGACAATCAGGTTGACAAGTGGGTGGTGTACAAGCATTGCAGGGAGGAGCATGCTCAGTGCCAAGATTGAAGGAAGGTGGAGTCCATGTACCACAGTCATAGGTGTACCAATTCTGTGTTTGTGCTGGGCTGACCTACTTTTCAAAGTTGTCCACAGTGGTGATGGGTCTGTTGGGGGCTTCATCTCAGGGCAGGGCTCCAGCATGATTGGCCCTGGTGCCAGCAGTGCATTTTTCAAGGCCCAGTTTTAGTCTGGGGGAGGTGCAGGTTGTTACAGAAGCACAGTGGGTTCCCCAGGTGCAGGTGATGCTGAAGTTGTTTGCAGAGGTGCTAGGGCAGGCATGTGGTCCTCTGACCTTGGAATGGTGCCAGAACAAGGCTCTGGTGGGTGTTTACTGTGTTCTGTTCTCTTTCTGCTGATTTTCCCCAGTGTACCCTCTGTGCCCAATGAGGGGAACTATGTGAGTTTGATGGGCCAACTGTGGGGTTCCATCAAGATTCTTCAGTTTGTCTTCTGTGTCATGCAAGGCATAAGAAATGTACAGTTCCACTGGAGTGGCATATGGCCTGCATTGCAGCAGAGCAGGGATGGGAGCCAAGTTGGGTGAGGAAGCAGTTGGGCAAGAGCTGGAAGGCCAGGGTGTTGTGCTGGGGATTTGGTTTGGAGAGTGAGGGGAGCATGGGGTGGCTGGCAGGAAAGGTGGGACCCCAATGGGGTGAATGGAGAGAGGGGGCTCCAGTGTCTTGCAACAAGGGGAAGTGGAGGGCCTCCCCACTGCCAACAGCAGGGCCCAGCAAGCAGCCATGGGGCCAGGAGTTGATGGCAGGCCCCCCCCAGGCCCCATGTGTACTCCTCTGGCTTGAGGGTGCTGATGGGGCACCCATCAAACTCTTCTGAGCCTGCACCTTTAATTATCAAGACATTCCTCCATTACTAGGTGGAAGGGCTATTGAGAATGCTGATGACATGAGAGGGGGAGCTCTAAAGGGCAGAGGAGGATTGGAACATAGCATGGAGGGAGAGGAATGTGTTGCAGCAGAATCAGTACACAGTGTTAAGCTGGACCCCCAGTACATGCTACTTCATATAAATTACTCTCTTCATAATTTTTGTATGTTATGCTACTCCATCACACAATCATTTCTTTGTTTGCTATACTTTACATAAAACCTTGTTTTACTATCTGTACATATCCAGAGTACACAAAACACACATCCCTTAGTTGTCTCAATTACTTTGTTGTGACTCTGAGGGTATGTTGAACACTTCTCATACTGCATTACTTACTTTCCTGTAGATCTTACTTTATATCTTTGTCTACAGGTACATAATTCAGTTGTCTCAATTACTTTGTCATGACTCTGAAGGTCTTGCCTACAGGTTATTGGCCCTATTTTTGCCTCCTGTGCACAACATAGATTTTATTGCCATGACACCACTGCCATACTACCAATGACTCCTATGGATTAAAACCACCCACTTCACTGCCCAAACTTACTCACAAAAATGACCACACAAAATTCAAATGGACCACCCACTTTCCCAGACAAGTTGCAGTTTGATGGAACAAATTTGTCCACTTCAAATCCCAAGTCCTGATTGCTGCACATGTGTATGAAGTGAAAGGATACCTCAAAGGGACCATCCCATGACCAGAGGTTGATGTTAAGCCAACCACAAAGGCAGAGGATGATCCTGACAGTGCCACCCCCACCCTCTAGACCTCACAAAACCCATCTGAGGATGAGTGGGACTTGCATGATGCTTGGACTCTGGGACTGGTTGTATACAACTGTAAAAACCTGGTAGGACTGGGTCTAAAAATGGACAGCACTGTGGCACAAGCTTGGAGCTCACTTACCAAGGCATATGGCATTGTATCTGACTTAGCTGCAATGGGAGCTGAAAATGACCTTTGCACCACAAAGTTTGCTGATGGAGCAGATTTCCCCACACACATTGCTGACCTCCAGACAAAATGGAGTGAGGCCACAGAAAAGGAGGCTGAAGTCTCAGACTCCACCACCTGGTCCATTGTTATGATGTTGCTCCCAGAATCCTGGAATACAGTTGTAGTGAGCATGTACTCCACAAAAACCTCTGTGGACCTCATCTCAGGACTCCTAGTTCACTGGAAACAACTAAAAATGCAGAAGCCATTGACACCATCAGTGACAGTGCTCCAAGCAAACACTAAAAGCCCCAGGTCAAAGTTAGTTTGTACAAATCCAAACTGCTAATGCATGGGACACACTGCCAAAAATTGCTACTGGCAAGGAGGAGGCAAGGAGGGACATTTCCTAGCTAATTTCCACAACAGGAAGGAAGCACTGGCTAAGCTCACTGCATCTCAAGCAAACAAGCAACAAACACCTACAGCAAACCTTGCAAACACCACACCAGCCCTTGACACACCCAAAGCTATTGGCCCACAAAATCTAGAACAAGATGTAGTCATAGAGGCCTTGTCAGACCCAGCAATGGCCCTAGCAATTGGACATGCCTCCATCCCAACTTTTGCTGACTTGGGTGTGAGCAAGCATTGTTTTGTGAGGAGAGACACATTCACAGAGTACATGCCATATGACACTCCAAGAAAGGGGCTTGCTGCAGCTAAAGGTGCCACTTCCTGCATTGTGGGATAGGGTACAGTGTGCAAGGTGGTCAAAACAAACCAAGGAAAGGCCAAACTACTATTCAAAAATGCTCTCCATACCCCAGATTTATCCACAAACCTCATCTCAATTGGGAAACTCAATCTTACAGGGTTCTCAATTGTGTTTGCAAAAGGAAAGGTGGTTTTTTGTGACCCAAATGGGAGGGAAGTGTTCATTGGCAACAGCACAAATGGCATGTATTTGCTCAATATTCTGGAGGCCATTGCCACCCCAACAGCTATGGTAGCCTCACCTATTAAGGCCCCAGTGGACCTTGATGGATGGCATTGCCATTTTGGGCATGCTGGAGTCCACACTATTTGGACTACAGTAAGAAACAACTGGGTAGATGACCTCACCATAAAAGGAAATCTTGAAGTCAAAGGGTTGTGTGAAGACTGTATTTATGGAAAACATACTTTGCAACCTTATGATGGTGAGCAGGATATTGAGGAACACCCAAATGATTGCATGTACTTTGACCTGTGGGGACTGGCATCAACCAAGTCAATGGGTGGTGCATTGTACATGATGCTAGGTGCTGATAGACATACCTTGAGCCTGGCAGGATATTTCCTCACTCATAAGGATGCTGACTCTACCCTCAAAGTTTTTGCTGCATACCACAAAGAATCTGAATGTCAAACAGAACAAAAATTGCTCATAGTGAGAGTTGATGCAGGGCATGAGTGGCTGAATGAGAAGTGGGAAGAATACTGCATGGAACACAGCATAGTGCTAGAGCCTGTGGTACTCTATGCCCACTCCCAAAATGGGTTTATCAAGAGAGCAATCTGCATGGTGATAGAGGGAGTGAGATGCTTACTGGCAGAGAGTAGTCTCCCAAAGGACATGTGGGCTGAAGCTGCTGCAATGCAAATCTACACCAGGAACTGACTTCCCTCATCATGATCCAATGGTATACCTGAGTGTGTGTGGACAGTAAAGAGGATCAGTGTTGCTCACCTGCACCCCTTCAGATCAATTGCTTTTGCTAAAGTGCCTGAGGAACTAATAAAGTCAAAACTTGACCCACACTCAGTCAAGTACACCATAGTGGGTTATGCCTCAGGCATTGGCAGCTACAGACTTCTTGACCAGGCCATGAGGAACATAGTTACTTCCCATGATGTGATCCTTAATGAACAATCAGGTCACAGATCTCTCACAGCTATTGAGGAAGCTGATGACTTACTAGCTGCTGTCACACCCTCTCCCACACCCTCAAAGACCCCATGACTCCTTACACCATGCCAGCCCATTGCCCCTCACATCTGCAAGGGTGTACTCCTTTATCCCCCTAGGACACAAGTTGCTGAGTCTGATATAGCCATGGAACCTGCCCCCAAATTGTCAGAGACACCACAGCCCAATACTGCTGCCATATCAAACTTGCCTGCACCTGATGCCATCATCCTCTGTTGCTTGAATAGACTGCAAGGAGTGCCTGCATCTGACTTACCAATGTCATACTTGGCACAGGATGCCTATGCATTCCTTGCACTTCTGTCAAAAGCAGATGAGGATGATGATGACTACATACCCAAAAGCTACAAGGAAGCAATGTATTGCCCCAACTTATGGCTACCAGCTATCCAGCAAGAGTTACAGGTCATGGAGGAGCAGAAAGTATGGAGGGCAGTACTAGAGTCAGAGATCCCTGCAGGAAAGAAGGTTATGGGCTGCCAGTGGGTATTTGCAAATAAGGATGATGTGGAGGGGAATATTGTGAGAGAAGGAAGGCTAGACTGATAGCTAAGAAGTACTCACAGGTGGTAGGTGTAGACTATGACAAAATGTATGCAGCTGTCATCAGACTTGAATCACTCCATATCTCAATTGCGATTGCAGTATTACTTGACCTTGAAATCTGGCAGATCAATTTTGTAGCAGCATACTTGAACAGCATTCCTGAGTTCCAAGTATACATGGACATACTAGAAGGTGCTCCAGGGAGGGAGGGAATGAAGGCTGAGCTCCTGAAGACCCTGTATGGTATGATGCAGGGAGAGAAAGATTGGTTTTGGACACTAAATGCTGCATATAAAAATCTAGACTATTCTGTCTCACAAGCTGACCCTTGTATACAAACAAGAGTGAAAAATGGTGAGCACATAATCACCAATACATTCAACAACAATGTTTTTGGATTGTCAACTACTCAAGAGGGAGCTACCAAGGCTAAGTGCAAACTAGCAGAGATCTACAAGGTCAAGGGCCTTAGAAACCCATCCTTTATCCTTGGTATGGTGATTGAAAGGGATCAGACAACAAGGGCTATATCATTGTCACAACAGGTGTACCTAAGGTAGGTACTCAAGCATTTTGGGATGACAGACAGCAACCCCTGTAGCACACCCCTACTAACAGGCATCTGCCTGACTGAATCTATGGGACCACAGACAGAAGCCAATTGTCTGTTTATGACTGACAAACCATATAGAGAGGTGTTGGGCTCTCTGATGTGGGCACAAGTTGCAACTTGCCCAGACTTATCACTTGCTGTAGGCCTCTTAGCCCATTTCCAGTCCAACCCTGGCTCTGTGCACTGGAACACTTTGGTCCATGTGCTTGGATATGTGAAGGGGACTCTGGACTACAAGCTCACCTACACTAAGGAGCTCAGAAATGACCTAAAGCCCATTGGCTATGTGGATGTGGATTATGGAGGAGATCTTGATGCATGCCATTCCACCTCCAGATATGTCTTTATGATGGCTGGAGGGGCTGTGTCTTGAAGCTCAAAACATCAAGCTACTATAGCACTCAGTACTACTGAGGCTGAGTATATGGCCTTGACATGCAGTGCCCAACAAGCCCTCTGAATGCACAATTTCCTGGCCAAAGTCAATCTACCCCAGCCACTTCCCACTGCCATCCATGCTGACAACCATTCATCTATTGCCCTCACAGAATCTACAAAAGGACACTCTTGTGCCAAACACATTGACATTAGGCACCATTACATCTGCAAACAGGTACATGAAGGAGATATTCAGATTATACCTATACCCTCTGCTGAAAATGTCACTGACCTCTTCACAAAGCTGCTTTTCTAGTCTACCCATGACTACCTTGTTTGAAAACTCAGCCTCAGCAAGTAAAATGATGCTGGTTGTCCAGGGGAGTGTTAAACTGGACCCCCAGTATGTGCTACTTCATATAAATTACTCTCTTCATAATTTTCATATGTTATGCCACCCTGTTACATGATCATTTCTTTGTTTGCTATACTTTACATAAAACCTTATTTTACTGTCCATACATATCCAGAGTACACAAAACACACATCCCTCAGTTGTCTCAATTACTTTGTCATGACTCTGAGGGTACATTGACTTATTACACTTCTCATACTTTGTTACTTACTATCCTGTAGATCTTACTTTATATCTTTGTCTACAGGTACATAATTTAGTTGTTTCAATTACTTTGTTGTGACTCTGAGGATCTTACTTTATATCTTTGTCTATACACAGTGGTGCAGATGGCTATGGTAAGGATATTGGAGGTGTGGGGTTTGTGACAATGTCTGACACAGTTGGAGGCACAGTCTGTAGAAGAGGCAGAGGAACAGTGGTGTCTGTTGGAAGACGGTCTGTTATAGGTGGAGGTAGAGGCTGGGAGGCAGTGGGAGGAGTGGTTGGTAAGCAAGGCAGCCTCAGGGCATGCAGGAGTCTTGCATAACTGTCTTTTCCTTCTCTCTGGACTTTTGCTAATAGGTTTGAGGCAGGTTAGGTCCAGGAGCACCAGGTCCTTATAGATGGGGCCTCTGCCATATTTGCATCAATTTAGAACAGGTTGGTCCAGATGCCCAGGTACCACTCTCTGGAGCTAGATCAGGGGGTGGTGAGGATGAGGCAGCTGCTGGTGGGACACCAGTGGTGCAATATGGTGGCCTCAGGGTTGTGGCGGGAGGTGGCAGCAGATGCAGAGGAGGAACTGCCTGGGGTTGTGGAGGTATTGACCATAGTGAGGGTATGGATGGAGGTGGATCTGGGAATTGGGGAAATGGGGAGGGGGGCTCTGGAGGGGGAGGTGGTAAGGTGGTGGTTGGGTTCTGATTTCTTGCTGTCTCATGCTTCCATTGTTCTCTTCTTGTACAATCTTGTACTTGTAAAGTATTCATACTGAATTCAAGTTCTGATTTGGACTTCTAGTGGGAATTATCAAGTTTTTCAGATTATGTGAGGGAAAGTAGAGAATAAAACATGCTGGGGTTACTTGTGGGAATTGAATCCCTAGTGAATCCAGAGGCAGGGGCTATGCCCACTAATGCCATCTGTGTCAACTAGTCCTGGGTTGCCTGTCAGGGAACTTTCATTTCCAACCTCTAACTTCCATTTCCAATCTTCATGGCAATCTCTACAGCTTATTCCAGAACTGCAGAAATCTCTGGAGACCCTCAGAACTCCCTGTGGTTCCTTGTTGAGCACTTCCCCAGGGTTAGGGCTAGCTCTGGCCTTCTGTACAGTTGTTCTCATGCCTCTGCTGCCTGCTGATGTGCCACACCAAGCAGCAGGGATCCTCAGACTTGTTCTCTTTGGATTCTTCTCTGCTAGGTGATTAGTTACCATTTGTATTGTCAGTTACCTTGCTGAATATACTTTGGATTCCCCTCTGCTAGCTGTGTGATTGAGCTGCTGCTCCTAGAGGTTGCCCTTACAGCAGAACAAGTCTACAACTCTGGTCTGGAAGCCCCCATAGCGCACAAGGAACCTCCAAGCCCCTATCTATTGCATCCTAACCAGACTTAAGCACTTGCAGGATTCTATGTCTCTGCTTGCCAATCCAGACACTCCTCCAGAGGCTCTGGCCCCTCAGGACAAAGCCTGGACCTGCCTGCTACACCAAAAGAACCAGGTGCAACTGACTCAATTGTCCCTCACCCATCACACAACCAGACTCTCTACCCTCTGTCAGGCCACCAATCATATCTTTCAATCCCTCCAGGTGCTGCTAGAGTGCCTGCTCCCTATCTCTGCACCACCACCAGTGGTGGAACCACTCCTCCAGAGCTCCAATAACTCTCCAACCACAGATCTCACATCCTGTGCTCCCCAATGCATATAATGGTGTTTGCTCTGGTGGGGAGTGCTTCCTCCAGTCATGTCTCACCTAAATCCACCTCAGCAGAGATGCCTTCAACTCCAATGCATTGGGATAGCTTGGGTACTGTCATATATGAACACTGGACAAGCCTCCTCCTACATGGTATGAGTGTTCCACCACCATAGAGGTGTTGGAAGCTTTGCAGATTGGGCCATCTTTGAAAAAGACTTCTGAGCAGAGTTTTTTCCAATCAACCCTGCCAAAACTGCCACTTTAGCACTATGTGACAGAAAGCAGTATGGGCAAGGGAAGCAATTGCTGGACAAGTACACCAACTCCTTCTGGGCATTAGTTGAGCAAGCTGCCTACTCTGATGGTCTTCAACTGTGCCTCATGTTTAGGAAGGGTCTGCACCCCACACTGATAGAGCACATTGACAACCTGGCTGAGGGCTGCCCAGATGAGGAAAGGATCACCTCTTTATACAAGATGGCCTGGGATTAGTGACAGCTCATGAAGATCTGATGGGAGCTCTGCTGCTTGCACTCAATGCAGTGCCCTGCTCCATTTGCCAGTCTCTGATACACTACTCCTGCACTTCCAGCTCCTGCCCCTTCTCCAGCTATCCTTACACTGTGCCCCTTGCCACCAGACATTCCCATGGATGTAGATGCAGCCTGACAGCATTGCCCTATGCTGCTACTGTGTTGGAGATGTAAGAAACTGGGGCACTTTGCACAACACTGCCTGTTGGGTCTAAAGGTGCACTACCTCTCTATAGTGGAGCAAGAGGAGCTTCTCCTGCAACTGTTGGCTGCAAAGGATGCTGCTGGAGCTATGTCACTGGACAAGTTTTCACTAGAGTTGACCCTGGAGAAGGGAGGAGATTGGCACTTGTGCACCCCCTCTCCTTCCCCAGGGCTAGAGAAGGATTTTTAGTCAAGCAATGGATGAGGTGTATGCCTCCATTGCTGGGTACTAACTGGTTCTCATGTCTGTTGTTAGAGAATGAAATTACTCTTCCTGATGTCAATCATTCTAAGACAGAAGAACCTCAATTTTCCCCTCCAGATGTACAAACACCAACTCTGGAGTCCAAGCCCAGCCCCCTGATACCAGCTAGGCTCTGCTGGCAATGCTCCAGTAGTACATAGTGGCCTTAAGCCTGTCTGCCAACTCACTGTGCCTTGACATAGAAATTGAGACCATGGGAACCCAGCAAATCTGCAGAGTTACTGCCCTTCTGGACAGCAGAGCAATGGGACTATCTGTAAACTCAGAGTTTGTGAAGTGCCATGGTCTGACCATGCAGCCACTTCCCCAACCCATTCTGATGTTCAACATTGACAGGATGCCCAACAAAGTGAGTGCCATCAGCTCCATAGTAGACCTTGTCCTTGGCTATCAGAATCATGCCAAGTACACAGTCTTTGCTGTCACCAGTTTAGGCAAGCAGGATATGATCCTCAGTTTTACATGGCTTTGGGTGCACAATCCCAAGATAGATTGGGCCCAGAGCAAGGTAACTATGAGCTGGTTCCTCTGGAGGTGCGCCACCTGCACCACTGAGGTCAGAGAAGAGTACCAGGCTGAAGTTTGAGAATATGCAGATATCTGAGCATGCCAAATCAGCCATCTCCTCTTTGCAAATCTAGACCTTCTAGACCCCTGCCCCTGGCATTCCCTCATAGAGAGGCCCTCTATAAGGACAACTGGAGCAGATGTGGGGCTCTGGAGGAGGAACTAGGATGGGAGTTTGGAGGCATCTGCATTTCAAAGCTCCCAGACAAGGTAGTGGAAATTGGAGAATAGATCTATGCCACCACTTTATGCTCACTGCCCTTGACTGTGGAGATCTGGGCTAGCCAGACCACATCCAAGTGGCTGGCCCAGGCATTTGCTGCAAACTCTGCATCCTAGGCATTCTAAGACATCATGCCTCCATACCTTTGTGCCTTTGAAGACATGTTCTCTAAGGCCTTGTTTGACTCACTCCTGGACTGCAAACAGTGGGACCACACCATTGAATTAATGCTGGATTCTAAGCCCTCAAGGTGCAAGGTCTACCCACTGGCACCCCAGGAGCAGGACAAGCTTGATGCCATCCTGCAAGAGAACCTGGACTCCAGTTGCATCCACCTCTCCAAATCCTCAATGGCTTCTCCAGTCTTCTTCATTAGAAAGAAGGACAGCTTGCTCCAACTGGTCCAGGACTACCATGTCCTTGACACCATGACCATGAAGAACCACTACCCCCTCCCCCTCATCTTGGAGCTCATCAGTAACCTCCAGGGTGCACAGTATTTCACTAAGGTGGACATCTGGTGGGGCTACAACAGTGTGTGCATCCAGGAAGGAGACAAATGGAAGGCTGCCTTCCAGACCAACTGGGGACTGTTCAAACCTCTTGTCACATTCTTTGGACTCACTAACAGCCTAGCCATCTTCCAGACAATGATGAATGATATTTTCTGGGATCTCATTGCCAAAGGCATAGTGTGTGTATATCTTGACAACATCGTTATCTACACCAAAACATTGGAGCACTACTGGATCATCTCTATCTCAAATCAGAGAAGTGTGAGTTTGAGCAAACCCAGATCAAGTACCTTGGGCTGATCATCTTGCATGGAGCTATGGAGATGGATCCAGTGAAGGTGGCAGGTGTCATGGAGTGGCCAGAGCCCAAGAACAAGAAGGAGGTGCAGGCCTTCCTAGGCTTTACTAACTTCTACTAGAGGTTCTTCCAGGACTTCTTGCATTGTGCCTGCCTTCTATTTGACTTCATCACAAAGGACACTGCCTGGAGGTGGGGACCTCTGGAGCAGGTGGCCTTCAATGCTCTCAAGCACACCATCACCTCTGGATCAGTCTTCCTCTTCCTTGACAACAACTCTCCCTTCCAAGTAGAAGCCAACAGCTTCAACTTTTTTACTGGGGCTGTTCTATCACGACAATCTCTGGGAGATGGGAAGTGGTATTGCTAGCCATCATCTGGTGATGTGCTCCTATGCCACCTAGTGCTGTGCAGGAAACCTAAAAAGAGGACCTAACACTAGTCACTAGATAGGGTAGCTGGCAGTAGAAAGTTAATAGTTGAGGGCAAGTCAGTAACCATCCCAGAGAACTAGAGCAAAAGTTACATTGTGGAGTGAAGTCAATAGAAGTCACTATTGCTAGCAGAAGTCACTAGTAATGATCAGGAAAAAAAGGGGTAAAGACAAGTAATGTTGCTAAGACAAAATGCTCTCCTAATGGAGGTAGTGGAGAGTGAGGGAATAGGGTAGAGATGGGGAAAGGCAGTAACAGGAAGACTAAAATTAAGGGACAAATGTAAACTGGTCACTAGCCATAGTTGCTAGTGTCATTAAGTCGGATTAACTAAAATAGGCACCTGCAGTTGGCACTACACTAAGTCGAGGTTGAAGTTGAGGAGGCTTATCGCTAAGCCTGGGTCAAAGGCAATAAAAAGAGTGAAAGAGGCAAAGTGAAATCTCTTGCTAGTAAGCTCAAAGATAGCAGTTCTCCAATTGTTCATTTTCAGTGTCTATATACAGTCAGTATTTATACGTTTCAAAGTATAGTATGGGAAAGTAAACAAATAGGCACCACTATTGATGGTGTCTATCACTGTGTTTAGGGTGCATATGAGGCATCAGTCTGTAACTAAGTGAAAAATCATAGGCAAAGTCTTGGCAGCACCTAATTGCAAATGAAACCAAAAAACATGGCAGGAGGAGGTGACAAGTGGGAGTAGTGGGGGTGCTAAGGTAAAGAGTAAGGAGTGGGTGGAGAGTGATGAGGATGGTGGCAACGACAGCAGCGACAACAACAAAGATGATGAAGTGCTTCTAGCACAAAAATAAGCAGCAAGTCCTGTGTCAGTCACTAGTGCTAAGCAGCCCCAAATGGTTGCTAGCGAGGAGGGAGAGGGGGACATGGAGATGAGGGAGACAATTCCCTTAGTGACGGTTGCTGAGGTGGAGTGGGAGGCAAGCAACATGGAGGTTGAGGGCAAGGAAGAGTTCAAGGCTGCCCCAGCTGCCATTGAGGAGGAGGAGGAGGAGGAAAGGGCCAAGGAGGTCAAAGTCCGATGATGGGTAAGTTCTTTTCTTTCGCTATCTTCTTGATTACTAACTGCTTTGCTAGGGGACTTGGAGCAACACTCCATTGTGCCAGGTTGGTGATGATGAGCTGGAGTGGTTGGGTGAGGATCTGGGTTGGCCAATGCTGCTAACATCAGCAGCATTGCTAGCAGATTTTGACAAGAGGGTGGCAGGAGTGGAACAGCAGTTCCAGAGGGAGCTGGAGGCTGCCAGGAAGGAGTTGTTAGTAGTGCAGGCCCATTACACTGTTGCCAAGCAAATGTTGGCAACTCTGATGGGATATCAGCATGACTGTCAGGCCTTCCTGGCCTGGCAGGAGGAGAACAACATTGGGGAAGGAGACTGGGAGGAGGTGGAGGATCCTGTGGAGGTGCCTGACAATGACGCTGACCTCAACACTTAGTGACAGTCACCTCCTGTATATAATTAATTTTTAGTTTTCATAGTAGGGACACAGACTAGCCCCCTTAAGGGGCCCCAAAATGTTTAATACTTGGCAACAATTCAGAGTCTGAGAGAAACCAAACAAAACAAAAGCAAGATCA